>JAVJIF010008586.1:0-146591 GCA_038442645.1 Agave tequilana
ACAAAAGCAGAATCAAAGTTAGAAAACACATAAAAGATTAATCTTTAGATAAAGTGTTCTAATGGCCTCTAGGGCTGTGCATTGGCCCTATATGATTGCAATCACCAAGATAACATCTCTTGTGGCGGCAAGGAAAGACATGCAACTAGGGTCTTTAGGTACATGGACATCCTATACTTTCAAACATCAATGTTGGAAGGGTCAAAGCTAGGAGGGGTCATGAAGTCATGGTATAAACTAAATATGTGCAAACAATCAAATGCAAATGTAGATTAGCAAGCAAATGGATCTTACTCCTAGGATGTTAAGCCTAAGTATCAGGAGCACTAGCTCTGATACCAATTGAAAAAACACTTAGAGGGGGAGGTGAATAGGTGTAAGTGCTAATCTAAGAAACTTAATGCAAACTAAGTGCGCTAAATGCGGAAGCTAATGCAAATTATGCACAAACTAATACAATACAACAAGTGTAGCGAATTCTCCTTTCGAGGCTCTGGACTAACTCCCCTTGATTCCCTGAAATGGGTTGAGGTGCTATGTGAAGCTCTTGTTGGATGAGTATAAGTTAGGCACACACACAACAAGCAATCCAAGCAATATGAAATGCACACAATCAAGCCAAGCATATAATAGATATGACAATAAGAAATGCAAGGCACAACACAAGCAATATATGATATGAATGAATCAATGCTCAACACAAGCAAGTATGATATGATGATGAGTATGATGCTTTGCACAATTATAAGAGAGAGAGAGTTAGAGAGACATGGATCAAACGCAAACACCAAGATTTGTTTCGAGGTTCGAGCACCTTGCTCTAATCCCGCCTACACCACCGTGTAGGATTTCCACTATCTCAACTCCCACCGAGGGAAACTCTACCAAAGAGGATTTCTTACAACTCTAGGAGTACCAAACTCCTCTCTCAAACAAACAACCTCCTCACAACCGAGGGGTTAGGCCCGTAGCCAATACAACAAACAATCCACACACCTCTACCGAAGAGGCTCACAACCAAACACTATCACCTCTACCTAAGAGGGATCCACAACACAATCACCGATCACCTCTACCGAAGAGGGATTCACAAGTATAAGGATGTTTACAACAATGAGGTTTACAACAAACAACCTCAAACACTTCTCTTTCTTTTTCTCTTTTCTTTCCACAAAAACAAGATCCTAAATAGTTTAGGATAGAAGATATAGCTCAAGTGTGGAATCAAAGTGTTTTTGGAAACAAGCAACAAAGAAAAAACTACTTGGGAAATCTCTTGTATAAGATAGAAAATGAAATACCAAATCAAAATCCAAAATCTAGTTTTCTTGATTTTCCAAAAACCAAAACAAATAAAGATGAGACGTTTTTGCACTTAAAACTCTTTTGAAAACTCTTTTAAACACTTCAGAAAACTGAAAATTTTTCTCTTAAAAAAACTTGGCCAAAATCCCCAAAGAGATGGGGTTTATATAGCCCCTACACAAAACTAGCGTTAGGCTGATGTGGCAGCCTGACAGGCCACGGTCGAACGGTCCGGTCGACCGCCAACGGTCAGAATTGTGACCGTTGGGCAACTGCGGTCGACCGGCCCGGTCGACCGAGAAAATCCGAGAGCAGAGCTCTCAACTCGGTCGACCGTCCCGGTCGACCGTGTCTGTGCCTAACAGACGTGCACGTCTGTGCACGTCGGTTGACCGCAACGGTTCGACCGGCCCTTGGTGCGGTCGACCGTGACGTCGACCGACCAGCCTGTCAGCACAAACAAGGTCAAAAAATTTTGAGAAAAATATTTATAAACACTTTTTATCATTTCTGAAAATCCATAAAAATTATTTATCATTTTATGTTAAAAACATAAACATGTGATAAAAATTTCAAGACAATATATCAACATATCAATTCATTTTTGAGTCTTGCAAATTTTATCAAAAACAAAAACCTTGTATTTGTCAAACTTGATTTTTCTAAAACATGAATAGGATAGTCAAATAAGTTTGTCTAGCAAGTTTAAAGCATGTATGTATATCTAGACCATATCTAATATACATAGGTATAAAGTAAACTGTTTTGATCTATATTCATGAAAACAAATATCAAATCATGAAACGTGTGTGTTTGTGCACTTGAGCATATCAACTAAACTAAGCTTTACAAATATGGATCTAAAACACAAACTCTAAACTAGATACCTAAGTCTTCTTGTCGATCTTCCATCTCCAAGTAGACTTGGTCCAAACTCCGTGATTCTCCAAGTGCAAAGGTATGATCTTTAAGCTTTGGCACACCGAATCATCATGAATAGCTTCTAATCATCTTGTTGAAGCTAATCACCAACTAATATCCTGTAATGATCTGAAACTTAGAAACACAAGAATATTAGTAGACATAACTATATGAGTGTTGATCATCATCAAAAGTAGAGTGGAAGGCCATTGGGCCAACACAACCGAAAAGTGAATAACAAGAAGTCTATTTAGTTCATTGTTCGGTTGTGAGTAACCGAACATATATATTTTGTTCGGCCGCTCCGGCCGAACATTAAAGAACTGTTCGGTCGTACATGGCCGAACAGAGTAATATATGTTCTAATGTGTCAACCGAACAGAAGGTTTGCTATGTTTTTCTCCTATCGAATATATTTGAGTTAACTATGTGTTCTCGTGTGAACCATTTGCAGGAACAAACTTCTTCCCGATATAACAATATTGGTACTGAACCTGCAAGAGTAGATTACGGTGAAGACTTCAACCCCTATGAGATTTTGAAAGTCAAGACACACTGATAAAATGGGCTCGAGAAGTTGCATGGCACAAGAATTTTCCTCATTGTGAAGAGATCTGACGTCGCTGGAATGCGAACAAATGGAAGGGTACTCCTAAGTTGTGATAGAGAGGAATTGTGATAGAGAGGAAACTTACAGAAATAGAATGCGAAGATTCCAGACAAAGAGGCGGCAAGGAGTATATGAAGTAAGAAATGCAGTTGTCCATTCCGACTGAAGGGTAAGGAGTTGTCCAATACAACTGGATGGGTTCTTATGGTTATGTCTGATATTCATAATCACTATCTGGCCAAAAATTGGAAAGGACATTCCTTTACCGTAGACTTTCAGAAGAAGAAGAGAAATTAGTTGTAAATTGTCGAAGACTCTTGTTCGGCCAAGAAGATATTTTGAATACATTGAAAACAAAGAAAGTTCGATAAAAATGCATACAAATATTCATACATAACAAATAGGAAGTTTTTAACAAACAAATCCCCACAAATAACTGAGTTCGCTGTTCAAATATTCAAATATTCACAAAATTTTTGAACAACAAAGTCTCCACATACAACTCAGTACAAAAATCTAGTCATGTCTGAGTTTACTCCTATGCTCTCTCCGTTGTGGTCCGTTGGCTTGTCTCACCACCGCCAAGTGCATCAACCATTGAATGCAACGTCTGGTATAGGGTCAACACAGAATGTGTCCCGATGGCCCCAGTTCGGGAACGAGTTCTGCAATCATCCTGACAAGAGCGATTCGCTGTAGTGAAAATATACAATATGTTACTAAACCCCACAAACATATACAATATGATACAAGAATTTGTTATAAAATAATATATTACCTGTGTAAGTACAATAGCATCAACGTCCTCAACACGTGGATGCCCAGGTGCCAAAGATCTATTAGACGGATTTCATATCATGGGATGAGATACCAGTCGAAACCACTCATATATTCGTCAACAGTGTTCCATTGATGCCTCACTTCCACACTCCTTTTTGCACGCGATAGTGTATGTGATCGCCACCTGTCCCAGAAACTATCGTTCCATGTGTAGGTCACATGGTATTTATTTGCAGTCGACCCTCTTCTGACCTTCTCTGGATTAAGTGGTGAGGGTGGGATAATTTGGATCCTACCAAACTGTCTAAGAACCCTTTCTACATGATAGGGTGTCGAGAAGGTTGATGCACTTTAGACAGCCACTAAAAAAAGAAATCGGTTGTAGTGGATGCTAATATATGGAATCATTATATGGATTCCATATCACCTACACATGAAAACAAGAATCGTAAATATAATCCATCCCACAAAAAATAAGACTAATACGCTGTTGGGCCCAAAGGCCTTCCACTCTAGTTTGATGATGATTACTCATGTAGTTATGTGTACAAATTATCTTATGATTTAGTTTCAGATCATTAATCAAGATATTAGTAGGTGATTAGCTTCAACAAGATGGTTTGGAAGCTTTCACATGATGATTCAAGAGACCCGAGCGTCAAAGATCATATATATAGCACTCATTGGAGTCATGCTCGGTGAATCAAGTTTTAGATCGAGTCAACTTGGAGACGGCGCTCTACAGAAGACATCGGTACCTTAGTTTAGTTTGTGTTTAGATCCAAAATTGTAAAGATTAGAATAGTATGATATGCTCAAGTTCACAACACACAGGTTTCATGTTTTGGTTTTTGGTTTATGGTTTAACCGATCTGGTTTTCATGAATAGATATTATATCAAAACAAGTTTACATGGTTTAATGTATATTAGATTTGTTCTATATACATGCATGCTTCAACTACTTAGACAAACTTACTTTGATATACCTATTCATGTGTTTTAGGTTTTGTGTTTTAACAAAACTTATTTTTGGAATTAAAGACAAAAACTATGAATATATATGTTTCATGTATATTGGATTTCTATCCATATGCATTCATGCTTCAATAGTGTTTAAATATCATGTTTTTGTATTTGGATAAGTTTTGGACAAAATGTATTTTCTATTCAAAATCCAATTTTAGAAAATACAGTTTGGTTTTTGGCAAAATTTCTATAACACAAAAATTGTTCAAAATGTTTGATATTTGTGTTGAAATGTTTAACACAAGTTATATTTCAATATAAAATGATAAAACTATTTTGTGTATTTTTAGAAATTTTATGGGAATTTTTTAGAAGTAAAAATAACCTGTTTTTCAGACCTGAACTAGCTCTGCAGGCTAGGTCAGTAGACCGGACCATATAGCCGGTCGACTATAGCGGTCAAACCGACGTGCACGGATACGTGCACGCTGGCTGCCCCATGAGCCGGTCGACCGCACGGTCGACCGACTGAGAGCAGGTTGCTCTCTGTTTGTCACGGTCGACCGAGCAGTCGACCGGCCAGAGAGCCGTTACTCTCTGGTTCTGGGGACGGTCGACCGCCCGGTCGACCGGTAGCTGCCACGGTCAAATGTGACCATGGCCGGTCGACCGACTGGTCGACCGGTAGGCCAATTCTGGCAATTTTAGCTGCCAATGGCTATATTTTCTGGGGACTATAAATACACCATTAATGGCCAGTTTTCTCTAAGATTTTTTGTGCGAATTTTTCCTTACTCTCTTGTGTTCACAGCAATCAAAAGAAGTTTTTGGATTTAAATTGAACAATCTATTTGGTGTTTTTGCTAGGGTTTGGAAAATCAAAGAAAATGATTTTTGGAAAAGTGTTTGATTAAACTTCTTCATCTTGGTTTCTAGTTTTTCCCAAGGATTTTCTTTGAGATTTGATTTCCATTCCTTTGATTTTCTCCACACTTGAGCTACATCTACTATCTTATTCTATAGGATCTTTGTGTGGGAAAAGAGATTGTTTGTGGTTGTTTGTTAGACACCAAGTTGTAAACCCTTATTTGCTTGGCTTTGTACCTTTCCCTCATTGTGTTGAGGAGGTTGTGCATTTGGGTTGTATCCCTCAAGTTGTGAGGTGATCCTTGTGTAAGCTTAGTGCTAATCCCTCAAGTTGTGAGGTGATTGTTTGTTGGTTTGGTGTTGTGCCTCAAGGAGGATGTTGTGTTTGTAAGGAGAGGAGTTGGGTACTCCTTGTGATTGTATTGCCCCAAATTCTCGGTGGAGGTTCCCTTTGTGGGAGTCCTTTGTGGACAAGCTAGTGAACTAGAAATCCTTCTGTGTGAAGGCGGGGATGTAGAGCTGGGTGCTCGAACTCGAAAACATATCTTGTTGTTTGCGCTTGATCCCTGACTCTTACTCTTACTCTCTCTCTATTTACTATTGTGCTTGCATTATTTCACATTGATCATTCATACTTATATGCTTGGCTTGGTGTGTGCATCACTTGCTGCTTGCATCTTGTGCAATTGCAATTAGTTTTAAATTCCGCATTTAGTTCATAGATTAACATAATCACCTATTCACCCCCCTCTAGGTGATTTCAATTGGTATCAGAGCCTACGCTCTGATATTTAGGTTTAACCACCTAGGAGTGTGATCTTGGTTGCTAATCTTCATTTGCATTTTCATTTGCAGACATAGTTGCACTCATGGATAGCCCTCCTATGTTTGACTTTTTTAGACTTGATGTTTGAAAGGCCAATTGAGTAGTCATTTGAAAAACCTAGGACATTTAGTTTATCAAGCCACTACTAATGAATCCTACCCAAATTATAGCAAGCATTAAAAAGCAAATGCATTAGCACTTAAAACACTTAGAGCATCTCTTAATGAAGATCTTTTACCGGTATTTGATCATTATGATTCGACTTTTGCAGTTTGGAGCATATTGACTTCTCACGAGCTACAAGGATTCTAACAAGTTGAGAAGATCTAGGAGAGACAAGTCCGACGAGCATTGCCTCATGGTCCAAGGGAAGAACTCCCTTGAGGTACAATCGGATCTCAAATAGATGATAGCTCTAGCTCATATTGCTATGGATGTTTAGAAGTCAAAATTTAAATGTAGAACTTGCCACAAAGCTTGAAATTTTTTGGAAAAACATGATTCTTTGAAAAAGAAACATTTTGAATTAAAAGAAGAAATGAAGGATTTGTGCTCTCTTTTGAATTAGTTTTGCAAGAAAAGGAAGAGATTACTAGTGAACGTGACTCACTAAGATCTCAACTAGACCTTGCCAAAAGATATTGAATTTTTGAAAAAGCAAAAATGATTGTGATGATGTTGTGAAAAATAATGAGGTTTTATCTTCTAAATTAGATTTTGTTTTAAAAGATAACCTTGTTTGAAAAATGAAATTGATTTCATTACAAAGAATTGGATTTAGTTTTAATAAAAATAAATCCTTGCAAATGATTTAGATTCTTATGTTTAACATGCTAGTGTTGTAGCTTCTTCTTCTAGCACACCTATTGCATGCTCCACTTTATCTTCAAGTATGAAAAAGATATAAATGTTTTGAGAAAAGTGTTGAATGTTTGGGCTCCACTTTGAGCCAATGTACTTTGAATCGTACACGCTTGGAAACCTTGGTTCGCAAGAAACAAGTTCCATCTTTACATGTACACTCATCACGGTATACACATGCTCATCACAGACACAACCATAACATGTATACTAATGTGTACACTTGTACACATTGTGGTCGTAAGGGCCACCTTGCTAGATTTTGCTATGATCGTTTACATATTGAAAATTTAGCAAATAATCTTGTTTGGGTTAGGAAAGGTACTAACCCCTATGGACCCAAAAGAAAATGGGTACCAAAGACCACCCCTTTGATTTTGATGTAGGAGTGGGCTCTCGCATCACGTGAGAGTGTTGGTGCCTTGAAGTGGATGCGTTCCGTGCCTAAAGGAAACATTTTGGATGCATCACTTTCAAGGGGAGTTTGGTGGAGAAGACCACCATTGGTTTGGAGAACTAGAGAGGTGCCTTCATCGGTTTTGGTATCTATCTCTAACTCCTGTTTATATTTACATGCTTTCATATTATTGTTTATAGCATGTTTTGATGTTTGTTGATTATTATGATTATGTCATGATCATTAGATTAGTGATATACTTGTTAGTTACTTGAGACACCCATGTTTTATAGTGTTCACCTTATTTAAAAATATATGTATGTCCTAGATCTAATGCACATGCATCTTCATAATGATCATATGGATGTTTATGATTTTTATTTTATGCCTCATGTTTGGATATACGTTTAGATGTTAGTTTTCATGAAAACTAGGATTTATACTTGTACATAGAATGGGCCACAAGTAAATCTTTATATGTTTGTACTTGAATGCCTATTTGTACCCATTAGATGTGTTTGTATAGTTAGTTTGATGATTCATGCATTTTAAACTTGTATTCCTATTTTGGATATGCTTCATGATCATGTGTTTTAAACTTCATGTATATGTCTATCTAGTTCAATTATTGATTATACATATACATCCTTTGAGCCACGTGCCTTCATGCATATATCTTTTGGACTTGTTGTGTTTGGATATGTATGTGTACTTTAGATTGTGTAAGATATACATATGCCTTGAAGTATAGTTGTTTAATAAAAATTTTGTGTTTCATGTTTTCATGTTTTTAAGGAATTTCAATTGAGCTTAATTGAATATTTTCATGATTATGTGTTTCACATTACACTTGTTCACTCACTTTATTATGTTTCTCATGATTGTGTTTTCATGAGTATGATATGGGCTTTATGGACTTTGAGTGTTTAGTGCATGTGATTTTCATGTGTTTCATGAAAAAATTTTGTTTTATTCCTTACTTGAAGGATTTCGTACTAGTTAACAAGTTTTTCCATTTAACTAGTTGCGGTATTCTTCGTATGGTAGTGTTTTCAAACATACTCTATTTTCAAATCTAATTTTGAAAACCCTACCTTCTACGGGCGGTTGGTTGGGAGACCATGCTCATGTATGCTTCATAGTGAAAATCTTTTAAACTTGAACATGATTGGGATGATAGGTAATATGAGATATACACTTGATCTTATTGTTGTTTCAATTGTATCATTGGATTCTTTCAATCGGTATCAATATTAACATTTTTGTATACTCATATTTTGTTTTTGTGTATGTATGCTTTCAATGCTAATGGTATCAATTTCAATTGGTATCTATCTATTCATACATATACATGTGTTATTTGTGCTTACTATATCTCTATATCTTTAAGCACAAAATTTTGATTATGATAAGCTTGAGTTTCAACTTTGTTTCAATTGATTAGTTTTCAATTGGTATCCATACACAAGCTTTATCATAGTTTTAGTGGTATTTCATAAAGGGGGAGAAAATTTGATTTTATCTTTCAATTGGTATTGGTTTACTATGGACTTTGCATTCCACTCCCTTGCTTTATGATAGAAAATAATAATTTCATTTGGTATCTTATGCTTTAAAGAATAATAATTTCAATTGGTATCAAGATTTATGTTTAGAAATTCAAATTTGTAATGTTTAATTTCAATTGGTATCAAGATTGTTTATTTACAATTGGTATGTTGTTTGTTTACTTATCAATTGGTATCAAGATTTTTGTTTTTCAATTGGTATAGTTTCACTTTAAATTGGTATCAATATGCACTTCATTGACATATTTTTAATTGGTATCATATTTGAATTGACCCTTATTGACATTGTTTTTGTTTAGAAAAAACGGGGGGAGAACATTTTTTTTGAGTGTTTTGATAACCCTTTATTGATTCTTGTTTGAACAAAAAGGGAAGAAGAATATGTTGTTATTTGTTTTGTCTTTAACCCCTTATTGATGATTGACAAAAGGGGGAGAAGAATTTGAGTTATATGCATGTTTTGGTATGCATGTTTTGTTTTTAGTTTGTCGTTTAATTGATATCAAAAGTTTTTAGTTTGTCGTTTAATTGATATCAAAAGCATTGTTTTTAGTTTGATGTTTATTGGTATCTTGTTTTATGCATGTCTATGCATACATGTTATGAGCTTATATTGCATATCTTTATGTTTATTTGCTATGCATGAGTTAAGGGGGAGCTTCTTGAAGCTAACTTTAATCCATGCATATATAACTCCATGAGTTTTGTCATCATCAAAAAGGGGGAGATTGTTGGCCCAAAGGCCTTCCACTCTAGTTTTGATGATGATTAAATTATGTAGTTTTGTGTACTAATTATCTTGTGATTTTAGTTTCAGATCATTAATCAAGATATTAGTAGGTGATTAGCTTCAACAAGATGGTTTGGAAGCTTTCACATGATGATTCAAGAGCCGAGCGTCAAAGATCATATATAGCACTCATTGGAGTCAAGCTCGGTGAATCAAGTTTGGATCGAGTCAACTTGGAGACGGCGCTCTACAAGAAGACATCGGTACCTTAGTTTAGTTTTGTGTTTAGATCCAAAATTGTAAAGATTAGAATAGTATGATATGCTCAAGTTCACAACACACACGTTTCATGTTTTGGTTTTTGGTTTATGGTTTAACCGATCTGGTTTTCATGAATAGATATTATATCAAAACAAGTTTACATGGTTTAATGTATATTAGATTAGTTCTATATACATGCATGCTTCAACTACTTAGACAAACTTACTTTGATATACCTATTCATATGTTTTAGGTTTTGTGTTTTAACAAACTTATTTTTGGAATTAAAAGACAAAAACTATGATATATATATGTTTCATGTATATGGATTTCTATCCATATGCATCATGCTTCAATAGTGTTTAAATATCATGTTTTGTATTTGGATAAGTTTTGGACAATGTATTTTCTATTCAAAATCTAAGTTTTAGAAAATACGGTTTGGGTTTTTGGCAAAATTTCTATAACACAAAAATTGGTTCAAAATGTTGATATTTGTGTTGAAATGTTTAACACAAGCTTATATTTCAATATAAAATGATAAAACTATTTTTGTGTATTTTTAGAAATTTTATGGGAATTGTTTAGAAGTAAAATAACCTGTTTTTCAGACCTGAACTAGCTCTGCCAGGCTAGGTCGGTCGACCGGACGGTCGACCGGACCATATAGCCGGTCGACTGTAGCGGTCGACCGACGTGCACGGATACGTGCACGCTGGCTGCTCCATGAGCCAGTCAACCGCACGGTCGACCGACTGAGAGCAGGTTGCTCTCTGTTTGTCACGATCGACCGAGCAGTCGACCGGCCAGAGAGCCGTTGCTCTCTGGTTCTGGGGACGGTCGACCGCCGGTCGACCGGTAGCTGCCACGGTCAAATGTGACCGTTGGCCGGTCGACGGTGGCCAATTCTGACAGTTTTAGCTGCGAACGGCTATATTTTTCTGGGGACTATAAATACCCATTAATGGCCAGTTTTCTCTAAGATTTTTTGTGCGAATCTTTCTTACTCTCTGGTGTTTTCACAGCAATCAAAAGAAGTTTTTGGATTTAAATTGAACAATCTATTGGTGTTTTTGCTAGGGTTTGGAAAATCAAAGAAAAGGGTTTTTGGGAAAAGTGTTTGATTAAACTTCTTCATCTTGATTTCTATTTTTTCCCAAGGATTTTCTTTGAGATTTTGATTTCCATTCCTTTGGTTTTCTCCACACTTGAGCTACATCTACTATCTTATTCTATAGAATCTTTGTGTGGGAAAAGAGATTGTTTGTGGTTGTTTGTTATACCACCAAGTTGTAAACCCTTATTTGCTTGGCTTTGTGCCTTTCCCTTTGTGTTGAGGAGGTTATTGAAAACACCTAGGGGGGTGAATAGGTGTAAGTCTAATCTAGAAACTAAATGCGCTAAATGCGGAAGCTTAAAACTATTTTGCAACACACTTAATACAACCAACAAGTGTAGCCGAATTCCCCGTAAAGGGCTCTGGACTAACTCCTCTTGATTCCCCTAGATATGGGTTGAGAGGTGTTATATGAAGCTCTTGTGGTTAAGTACAAGTGAGGCACACACAAGCAAGCCAAGCATATAAAGATGAGCAATATGAAATAATGTAAGGCACAAATGCAAGCAATAAGATATGAATGAATGAATGATGCGTTGCACAAATAAAAGAGAGAGAGAGAGAGAGAGAGATGAGAGAGAGAGAGAGAGAGTAGAGAGACAATGAATCAAACGCAAAGGCAAAGATATGTTTCGAGGTTCGAGCCCCTAGCTCTACATCCCCGCCTTCACCACCGTGAAGGATTTCCAATCCACTATCTCCCACTGAGGGAACCTCCACCGAGGAGGATTTGTTACAACACTAGGAGTACCGAACTCCTCTCTCAAACACCACCTCACAACTGAGGGGTAGGCCCGTAGCCAAACAACAACCAACACCTCTACCGAAGAGGGTTACAAACCAAACTCTACCTCTCACTAGAGGGAGCAAACCACAAGCCTCAACCTCTACCAAAGAGGGAGCAAACCAACCACCCAATCAACCTCACCAAGAGGGATACAACAAATACAAGGGTGTACAACTTGGTGGTTTCTTTCAACCACAAACAATCTCTCTTTTTTCACAAAACAAAGATCCTAATAGAATAGGATAGAAGATATAGCTCAAGTGGAAAAACTAGGTGTTTTGAAAAACAAAAACTCAAATAAAAAATTCTTAGGAAAACACTTGCAATATGATAGAAATGAAGATCTAAGGCAATATCCAAAAAAAACTATTTTTCTTTGATATTCCAAAACCCTTGAAAACAATAAAGATGAAATCTTTAAGCTCTTAAACACTTTTTAAAACTTGTTTTTAAAACCAGAGAATAGGGAAATTTTTGCTCTGAAAAACCTTGGCCAAAATCCCAAAGAAATGGGGGTTTATATAGGCCAAACAGAAAACTAGCTGTTAGGCTGTTTCTGACAGCCTGACAGGCTTGCGGTCGACCGGCCGGTCGACCGCCAACGGTCGGATTTCTGACCGTTGGAGCCCTCGGTCGACCGCCCGGTCGACCGCCCAATTCCAGAGAGCATAGCTCTCTGGTCCGTCGACCGCACGGTCGACCGCCCAGATACAGAGAGCAGAGCTCTCTGGTCCGTCGACCAGTCGGTCGACCGGCCCACTAGGCTGCCACTCGGTCGACCGCTCGGTCGACCGGCCCTTGGGTTCGTCGACCGTGCGGTCGACCGACCTGGCCTGTCAGCCACAGTCTGGGTCAGAAACTGGGTAAACATTTTTTATAAAAAATCTTTTATCTCTTCTAAAATTCCATAAAACTTGTTTTAACATTTTATACTGAAATACAAACTTGTGATAAAAATTTCAAGACAATATATAAACAATTGGACTCTTTATGATGTCTTGGAAATTTTATCAAAAACTAAGACTTGTATTTTATCAAATTTGATTTTTCAATACATGAATAGGAAAATCAAAATAAGTTTGTTTAAAAGTTAAGCATGCATGTATAGAAAGAATACATCTACTATACATATAAACCATGTAAACTTGTTTTGATCAAACTATTCATGAAAACTAAATCCAAAACATGAAACGTGTGTGTATTGTGCACTTGAGCGTATCAACTATTCTTATCTTTACAAATGGATCTAAACATACTCTAAACTATGGATACCTAAGTCTTCTTGACGATCTTCATCTTCAAGGCGACTCGATCCACAAACACCGTGATCCATGAGCTAGGCAAGGTATGATCTTGATGCTCGGGCCCTGGAATCACCATGAAAAGCTTCTAAACTCCTTTGTTGAAGCTAATCACTAACTAATATTGTTACATGATCTGAAACTAAAATCACAAGATTATTAGTAAATATAACTACATGAGTTAATCATCATCAAAACTAGAGTGGAAGGCCTTCGGGCCAACAATCTCCCCCTTTTGATGATGACAAAACTCATAGAGTTATATATGCATGGATTAAAGTTAAGCTTCAAAGAAGCTCCCCCTTAACTCATGCATAAACAAATAAACATAATTATGCAATGAATATGAAACATGAAACATGCATAGATATGCATAAACAATAAAAAGCTCTAGATATCAATGAAATTTTCAAGACATGCTCTAGATACCAATTAAACTTAATATATGCAAAAACATAAGTATGCATATAAAACACCAAAATCTTTCTCTCCCTTTTTGTCAATCATCAACAAAGGGGTCCAAATAACAACAAAACATTTTTCTCTTTTTTTTTGTTCGAAACATTTAATTAATAAAAAGATGTTCTCCCCCTTTTTGTCTTAAAACAAAAACAATGTAAATAAGGGGTCAAATCAAATATGATACCAATTAAACATATGTCAATGAAGTGCATATAGATACCAATTTAAAAGTGAACAAATATCAATTGAAAACTAAAATCTTGATATCAATTGATAAGTAAACAAATAAACATCTTGATACCAATTTAAATAAACATGTTACATCATAAAGTGTGGGAGTGGAAGTCAAATACCAATTGAAAGACAAAATCAAATTTTCTCCCCCTTTATGAAATACCAACTAAAACAATGCTAGGCTTGAATTAAGATACCAATTGAAAATTGAATCAATTGAAATAAGGTTAAATCTCAAGCTTTAGCATAAACACATATGTATGTATGAAAAAATTAGATACCAATTGAAATTGATACCATTAGAATTGAAACCATACATACACAAAATAAACAATATATGAGTATACAAAAGTGTTAATATTGATACCAATTGAAAGAATCCAATGATACCAATTGAAACAAATATAAAATCAAGTGTATAGCTCATATAACCTATACCTCCCAATTCATGTTTATGTTTAAATAGATTTTCAATGTAAAGCATAACATAAGCATGGTCGCCCATCCATCCACCCTTTGAAGGTAGGGGTTTTCAAAAATAGATTTGAAAATGATTGTATGTTTGAAAACATCTACCATAAAGAAGAATACGAACTAGTTTAAATGGAAAATTTGTAAACTAGTACGAAATCCTTCAAGCAATGAATAAAACAAAATTATTTTTCATGAAATAAGAAATCCACATGATAATCAACACTTAAAGTCATTGAAGCATAAATATGACTCATGAAAACAATACATGAGCAAACAATAATGTGAGTGTACAAATAAAATGTGAAGATCATAATCATGAAAATTTGCATTCAAGCTCAATTATTCCTCAAAACATGAAAACATGAAAATCATCAAAACTTATTTAATCTTCAAGGCATATGTATGTCATGTACAAACTAAAGTATAGATACATATCCAAACACATAACGAGTCCACAAATCTACATGCATGAAGGCACGTGGCTCAAAGGGATATACATGTATATCTAATAGTTTAGACAAGATAGACATATACATGAAGTTAAACATATGAAAAATGGACAAAATAGGAATACAAGTTTAAAATGTATGAATCATCAAAACTAGACTATACTAGCACATCTAATGGGAACAAATAAGCATTCAAGCACAAACATATATAGATTTATTTGTAACCCACTATATGCACAAGTATATACTAGTTTTAATAAAAACTAACATTTAAACATATATTCAAAACATGAAGCATCAAAACAAGACAAAAATCAACATGATAAACATAAACATGATTATTATGAAATCCACATGTTATTAGAGATATGATAAACATGATAGCTAAACAAGGTGAGAACACAAAATAATGATCCATATTAAACATGGGTGTCTCAAATACTTTACATGTATATCAATGGTCTAATAAACATGGCATTACAATAATAAGCAATAATCAACAAAACATGCTAATAATGAATGAAAAGCATGTAAACAATAATTAGGAGTTAGGAATCGTTACCAAAACCTAGAAGGCAACTTTTCTTGTCTCCAAAACATGGTGATCATCTCCACCAAACTTCCCTTGAAAGTGATGCATCTAAAGTGATTTTCATGAAGCTCGGAACGCATCCACTCCAAGGTACCATCACTCTCACGTCATGTGAGAGCCCACACCTACATCAATCAAACTAGGGGTGGTCTTTGGTACCCATATCTTATTGGGTCCATGGGGGTTAGTCCCTTCTCTAACCCAAACAAACTTATTTGCTAAATTACAATCATGTATACGATCAAAACAAAATTTAACAAGGTGGCCCTTACGTCCACAATGTGTACAAGTGTACACATGAGCATACATGGTGTGATGGTGTCCGTGAGGAGCATGTGTATGCCGTGGAGGGTGTGCATGAAAAGATGGAATCTGTTTCTTGCGAAATAAGGATTCCAAACGTGTGTGACTCTTGGCACATTGGCTCAAGGTGGAGCCCAGACAATCCATATTCTTCTTAATTAAATTTATATCATTTTCAATCAAAGAAGAAGTGTGGCATGAATAGGTGTTCTAGGTGAAGCATGGCAAACATGAGAAACAATATCATTTTTCAAAGATTTATTTTTATTTAAGCAAATCTCTAACTCTTTTGAAATAAAAACAATTTCTCTTTTTAAGAATCATTTTCTTTTAAAACAAAATCAACTTTTGAAGACAAATTTTCATTTTTCTTCAAAAGAGTTTCACAATCATTTTTAGATTTTAAAACTTTATTTTCTTTTAGTGTAAGATCAATTTGAGACCTCAATGAATCCCTCTCATTAGAAATCTCCTCTTTCTCTTGCAAAACAATGTCAAGTCTAGAAAGCAAATTTTTATTTTCATTGTTAAGGCCTAGACTTTTCTTTTTCAACAAATTATATTTTTCTATTAATTTTTCACACACAATAGAAAGTTCTTCATTAAAGCATGGGCATCAACATAATCATTTGAAGAACTAGCATCATCATCATCATCTAAGTGGGTTTCCGAGTGTACCTCAAGGGAGTCATTCCCTTGGACCATATGGCATTATGAATCGGATTCTCCACTAGATTCCTCTTCTTGTTGGATTGGCATTTGAAGCTCGGAGGTGGTGGCGGTTGTCAACTTGTTCCACACTGCAAAGGCGGAATCAAGGTTAGAAACATGCATAAGATATTCTTTAGAAAGCGTGCTTCTAATGGCCTCAAGGGCTTGTGCATTGGCCCTATATGATTGCGGTCACCAAGATAGCATTTCTTGGTAGCGGCAAGAAAACATGCAAACCTAGGGTCTTCAAATAACAACTCATCATAACCTTTCAAATCTCAAGTCTAGAAATATCAAACATAGGAGGGCTATCCATGAGTGCAAACTAAATGTGTGCAAACAAGCAATGCAAACAAGATTAGCAAACAAGGATCTCACTCCTAGGATGTTAAGCCTAAGTATCAGGAGCGTAGGCTCTGATACCAATTGAAAACACCTAGAGGGGGGTGAATAGGTGTAAGTGCTAATCTAGAAACTAAATGCGCTAAATGCGGAAGCTTGAAACTATTTTGCAATACACTTAATACAACCAACAAGTGTAGCTGAATTCCCCGTGAAGGGCTCTGGACTAACTCCTCTTGATTCCCCTAGATATGGGTTGAGGTGCTATATGAAGCTCTTGTGGTTAAGTACAAGTGAGGCACACACAAGCAAGCCAAGCATATAAAGATGAGCAATATGAAATAATGCAAGGCACAAATGCAAGCAATAAGATATGAATGAATGAATGATGCTTTGCACAAATAAAAGAGACAGAGTAGAGAGACAATGGATCAAACGCAAAGGCAAAGATATGTTTCGAGGTTCGAGCCCCTAGCTCTACATCCCCGCCTTCACCACCGTGAAGGATTTCCAATCCCCTATCTCCCACCGAGGGAACCTCCACCGAGGAGGATTTGTTACAACACTAGGAGTACCGAACTCCTCTCTCAAATACCACCTCACAACTGAGGGGTAGGCCCGTAGCCAAACAACAACCAACACCTCTACCGAAGAGGGTTACAAACCAAACTCCACCTCTCACTAGAGGGAGCAAACCACAAGCCTCAACCTCTACCAAAGAGGGAGCAAACCAACCACCCAATCAACCTCACCAAGAGGGATACAACAAATACAAGGGTGTACAACTTGGTGGTTTCTTTCAACCACAAACAATCTCTCTTTTTCCACAAAACAAAGATCCTAATAGAATAGGATAGAAGATATAGCTCAAGTGGAAAAACTAGGTGTTTTGGAAAAAAAAAACTCAAAGAAAAATCCTTAGAAAAACACTTGCAATATGATAGAAATGAAGATTTAAGGCAATATCCCAAAACCTATTTTTCTTTGATATTCCAAAACCCTTGAAAATAATAAAGATGAAATCTTTAAGCTCTTAAACACTTTTGAAAACTTGTTTTTAAAACCAGAGAATAGGGAAATTTTTGCTCTGAAAAACCTTGGCCAAAATCCCAAAGAAATGGGGTTTATATAGGCCAAACAGAAAACTAGCCGTTAGGCTGCTTCTGACAACCTGACAGGCTTGTGGTCGACCGGCCGGTCGACCACCAACGGTCGGATTTTCGACAGTTGGAGCCCTCGGTCGACCGCCCGGTCGACCGCCCAGTTTCCAGAGAGCACAGCTCTCTGGTCCGGTTGACCGCACGGTCGACCGCCCAGATATAGAGAGCAGAGCTCTCTGGTCCGGTCGACCGGCCCACTGGGCTGCCAGACGTGCACAAGGCTGTGCACGTCGGTCGACCGCTCGGTCGACCGTCCCTTGGTTCGGTCGACCGTGCGGTCGACCGACCTGGCCTGTCAGCACAGTCTGGGTCAGAAACTGAGTAAAAATATTTTATAAAAAATTCTTTTATCTCTTCTAAAATTCCATAAAACTTGTTTTAACATTTTATACTGAAATACAAACTTGTGATAAAAATTTCAAGACAATATATAAACAATTGGACTCTTTATGATGTCTTGGAAATTTTATCAAAAACTAAGACTTGTATTTTATCAAACTTGATTTTTCAATACATGAATAGGAAAGTCAAAATAAGTTTGTTTAAAAGTTAAGCATGCATGTATAGAAAGAATACATCTACTATACATATAAACCATGTAAACTTGTTTTGATCAAACTATTTATGAAAATCAAATCCAAAACATGAAACGTGTGTGTATTGTGCACTTGAGCATATCAACTATTCTTATCTTTACAAATGGATCTAAACATACTCTAAACTATGTATACCTAAGTCTTCTTGACGATCTTCATCTTCAAGGCGACTCGATCCTCAAACACCGTGATCCATGAGCTAGGCAAGGTATGATCTTGATGCTCGGGCCCTGGAATCACCATGAAAAGCTTCTAAACTCCTTTGTTGAAGCTAATCACCAACTAATATCTTGTTACATGATCTGAAACTAAATCACAAGATTATTAGTAAACATAACTACATGAGTTAATCATCATCAAAACTAGAGTGGAAGGCCTTCGGGCCAACAGTGTGCATTTGGGTTGTATCCCTCAAGTTGTGAGGTGATCCTTGTGTAAGCTTAGTGCTAATCCCTCAAGTTGTGAGGTGATTGTTTGTTGGCTTGGTGTTGTGCCTCAAGGAGGAGGTTGTGTTTGTAAGGAGAGGAGTTGGGTACTCCTTGTGATTGTATTGCCCCAAATCCTCGGTGGAGGTTCCCTTTATGGGAGTCCTTTGTGGACAAGCTAGTGGACTAGAAATCCTTCTGTGTGAAGGCGGGGATGTAGAGCTGGGTGCTCGAACCTCGAAACATATCTTGTATTTTGCGCTTGATCCCTTGACTCTTACTCTTACTCTATCTCTCTCTTTACTATTGTGCCTTGCATTATTTCACATTGATCATTCATACTTATATGCTTGGCTTGGTTGTGTGCATCACTTGCTGCTTGCATCTTGTGTAATTGCAATTAGTTTTTAAATTCCGCATTTAGTTCATAGATTAGCATAATTACCTATTCACCCCCCCTCTAGGTGATTTCATACGCAGGACAATACCATACCTCATTTGCCCGCAACAATCAAGTGACTCACGTATTGCTTGCAGGATTTCCAATGAAGTACTCGCAGGTCCACACTATACCCACATGCAAGCTCGTGGAAGATCATTTGTATATGACATGTTATGAGGGGCGCAAGGTGGGAGGTGCTCATAGATCCATGCATGTTCATCAAATCACGGTATATTAATATATAATATTTAGATGTTCATTTGAAAAGTATTCATATAAACTATTTAATAATACCTCTAGAAGTGACAGATATTCAGCAATCTGCTTAACTCCACCTCTCAAAGCATACCGTAGCTGTATGTACAGGTGTGCTAATGCAGCTGCTCCCCAGGCATAAGATGACACCTGACCAAGGTCCTCAAATAACTTTAGGTATTCTATGGAAACCCTCTTCTCGCTTTGTCACTGAAGAGAGTGCAGCCGATCAAATACAACAAATAGGCTCTAGCGGCGCACGCAATAAGTCTGTCTGATGCATCATCTGTGACATTGCAAAACTTGGAACGGAGGCACTCCAATCGAACTGAGTTACCCGGACAAGGCCTAACTCATCCCTTGCTTCTCCAGATGACACACCAAGTAAATTAACGAGCAGTTCTCTAGAATCAGTTATTCTCTGCAGCAAGCTCACAGAATGACCCATCACCGGTATACCCACAAGTGTGGGAACATCTTCAAGTGTGATAGTCATTTCACCGAACGGCATATGAAATGACTGATGCGTCTCCGGTTGCCACCGTTCCATGAATGCAGAGATAATAATCCTATTTGCCCTTCGGTGGGAAATACTTGTCAAAGCTTGCAGTCCGAATTGATAAATATACAAAGCAAAAGAGTACTATTATCCAATATCCAATCACTCAATTTTGCGGTATGAGATATGCACTTTAGTTGTTCTCTCTCCTAAAAAATTTGTTAGTACGCTGCTGTTAACATATCTTTGAGTTTACTATTTTTAAATTACATACTTACTTCGCTAGTCCAGATGTCTGCCGCTATATGAGTTTTGAAACTATGCAGCAATGTGATGTCGGTCAGACCACCCAGAAATGGCGCAGTCAATTCTTCTGACTCCTCACCTTCACCATCACCATCACCCTCCTCTATTTGGGGATCATCCTCTATCTCAGGAATGCTAGAGGAGGCATCTTCTCGTCTACAACGTCTTGCTGAAGCAGTAGGACGGACTCTGGAAGGGCCTGCAGTATCCATGCCTGCAATGGAAAAGAAATTTAGTCAAAAAATATTTCAATTGCCATAACATATATTGTTCGGCTAGTCTCGACCGAACAGTATATTTACTGTTCAGTTGAGGTCTTATACTGTTCGGTTGAGGTCAACCGAATAGTCAATAGACTATTCGGTCGAACTAGACCGTACATTGAAGACTTGTTTGGTTGAACAGAACCGAACATATGTTCACTGTTCGGTTTCGTGCAACCGAACAGTGTATAATATGCACAGTTATGATCGACCGAACACTGTCAGAACCCATCGAAATAAATTCATTATTTTTAGAAATTCGCTATATGAACTTGAAATTTTTGACATTTAACTTACAATAACCTTAGAATATAAGTATATAACTGATTTACAACTCACTAATTAAAAAAATTCAACTCAAAATTCAGCGATTTGTGTCAAAATAAAAATCAAAAAATTATCTCAAATTCACAATGAAGATAGAGAAATGGAGATGTTTTTCGGGAGGCTTGCTCGGGAGAGTGGCGTCCGCTCAGGAGGGTGACGGCGAATTGAGGCCGAATGTTTAGGGGGGAGAGAGAGATGAGGAGGCCGGCGGTGTTCGATTGAGAGAGAGAGAGAGAGAGAGAGAGAGTAAGAAAGAGAAGAAGAGGAAGAGAGAGAAAAAGGAGTTAATTAAAAGGTATATTTGGAAGTATGGTGGGGTGCTTTCAACACTTAAAAGGGTGATTTCAACCTTATGGTGCTTTCAACAGTTTTTGGGGTGGAAATAACCACTCCCTCTCCCTACGCTCGCATTGTTGCTACTCAACGACACTCTCCCCCATCACTTAGTCTCATAATTATACTTGTGCCTTTCTCCATGTGAAAATTTATTTTTAAGTTTTTGTTTCAAATTGCATTTGTAAACTTTAGCTTAAGCCCCTTGACTAGATTATAAAATACTCCTCTAATCCGCTTTGTATGGCCCATCGACTTAACCCATGAAGACGTAATGCAATCTAGCTAGGGGAAGAATCATTATTTCTCATCACATTCTTTTTCTTTTTAAATCTTTCTCTGTTGCGTCATTTTTCCTATCCCTTATTTTATCCCCACTCCTAAGTCGATATGTCTTGAAAATTGTTACAAAATAGAGTCATGCAGAAGATGATAACAAAATAGACTACTTAGATGAACTACTTGTTTTTAAACTAAATTTATCTCTTTTATATCAACTTTATTCATTTACATAAAATTACTATCTTAAAATCAAATTTCTTACTATATAAAAGTTACTTTATTTATATGAAAATTGTTATTTTTTAATGTCACTATAATTTTGGAATAACTAAACACCTCGAATGATTAGAACAACAACCGTTTAAGATATATATATATATATATATATATATATATATATATATATATATATATATATATATATATATATATATATATATAGACATAATTCATGATTGCAGTGGGCAATGGGTAATTCCGGGGAGAGTTATTCATGTACCAAATTGTATAAATTGATAGATGAATTTTAAAGATCAAATCAAAGTGAACACACAGATTTACGTGAAAACTCAAAAGAGAAAAATCACAGAGAACGAGAGAGAGGGTTCTGTTGGCCCAGAGGCCTTCTACTCTAGTTTTGATGATGATTAACTCATGTAGTTATGTTTACTAATAATCTTGTGATTTAGTTTCAGATCATTAAGCAAAATATTAGTAGGTGACTGCTTCAACAAGATGAGTTTTGAAGCATTTCATGGTGATTTCAGAGCCGAGCATCAAGATCATACATTGCACTCGTCGGAGTCTAGCTCGTGGATCATCGTTTTGGACCGAGTCGGCTTGAAGATGAAGATCATCAAGAAGACTTAGGTATCATAGAGTTTAGTGTGTTTTAGATCCATGTGTAAAGATAAGAATAGTTGATATGCTCAAGTGCACAATACACACACGTTTTATGTTTGGATATTGGTTTTTTGGTTTTTGGTTTAACGATATTTGTTTTCATGAATTGTAGATCAAAACGAGTTTAATTGGTTTATGTATAGTATATGTATTCTATACATGCATGCTTAACTTCTAGACAAACTTATTTTTGTTTGGCCCAAAGGCCTTCCACTCTAGTTTTGATGATGATTAACTCATGTAGTTATGTGTACTAATTATATTGTAATCTTAGTTTCAGATCTTTAATCAAGATATTAGTAGGTAAATAGCTTCAACAAGAAGGTTTGGAAGCTTTCACATGTTGATTCAAGAGCCCGAGCGTCAAAGATCATATATAGCACTTGCTCGGTGGATCAAAGAGCTTTGGATCGAGTCGGCTTGGAGATTGCGCTCTACAAGAAGACATCGGTACCATGTTTAGTTTTGTGTTTAGATCCAAATTGTAAAGATTAGAATAGTATGATATGCTCAAGTTCACAACACACACGTTTCATGTTTTGGTTTTTCGGTTTTTGGTTTAACCATTCTTGTTTGCATGAATAGATATTATATCAAAACGAGTTTACATGGTTTAATGTATATAGATTTGTTCTATATACATGCATGCTTCAACTACTTAGGCAAACTTACTTTGATATACCTATTTCATGTGGTTTAGGTTTGTGTTTTAACAAAACTTATTTTGAATTAAAGTCAAAAACTATGATATATATATATATATATATATATATATATATATATATATATATATATATATATATAATATATATATATATATATATATATATATATATAATATATATGTTTCATGTATATTGGATTTCTATCCATATGCATCATGCTTCAAAGTGTTTAAATATCATGTTTTATATTTGGAAGAGTTTTGGACAAAACGTATTTTCTATTAAAAATCCAAGTTTTAGAAAATACAGTTTTTGGTTTTGGTAAAAATGATAAGACACAAAAATAGTTCATATTGATTGATATTTGAGCTAAACTTTTTACCACATGTTTATATATCATTGCAAAATGATAAAACTATTTTTGGTGATTTTTAGGAGTGTTAAAAGATTTTTCAAAATATTTTTAAACTGTTTTTCTGACCCAGTTTTCTGTTCCAGGCTTCAACCAGTCGACTAGTCTTCTGACCAAGACTTGGGATGAAGTCGGTCGACCGGGTCGGTCGACCGACGTGCACAGATCTGTGCACGTTTGGCAGACACAGGGACGGTCGACCGTCAGGGTCGACCGGGTTTGAGAGCAGAGCTCTCTGTTTGTTTGGGTCGACCGGGGCGGTCGACCGGTAGCTGGCAACGGCAGAATTTGACCGTTGGACGGTCGACCGGAGCGGTCGACCGGCAGTTCATTTTTGGCATTTTCTGCTGCCAACGGCTATATTTTTCTGGGGTCTATAAATACCCCATTCATAGCCTGTTTTCTCCAAGATTTTCTGGACGAATTTTTCCTGACTCTCTAGTATTTTCACAGCAATTAAAAAGAAGTTTTTGGACTTACATTGAACAATCTATTTGGAGTTTTTGCTAGGGTTTAGAAAATCAAAGAAAAGGATTTTTGGGAAAAGAGTTTTGATTCAACATCTATATCTTGTTTCAGTTTTTCCTAAGGATTTTTCTTTGTGATTTTGATTTCCATTTCATGGTTTTCTCCACACTTGAGCAAAAATCTACTATCTCATTCTATAGGATCTTTGTGTGAGAGAAAGAATTGTTTGTGGTTGTTTGTTTGACCACCAAGTTGTAAACCCAATCTTTGCTTGGCTTTGTGCCTTTGGGTTGTATCCCTCAAGTTGTGAGGTGATCCTTGTAAGCTTTGTGCTAATCCCTCAAGTTGTGAGGTGATTGTTTGTTGGCTTGGAGTTGCTCCTCAAGGAGGAGGTTGTGTTTGTAAGGAGAGGAGTTGGGTACTCCTTTATTGTGATTGCCCAAATCCTCGGTAGAGGTTCCCTTTGTGGGAGTCCTTTGTGGACAAGCTAGTGGATTGAAAATCCTTCGTGTGTCGAAGGCGGGGATGTAGAGTTGGGTTCTCGAACCTCGAAACATATCTTGTTGTTTGCGCTTGTTCCATTGACTCTCTCTCTCTCTCTTACTTTGTGCATATTGCTATATCATATACTTGCTTGGTTGTGTGCATCACTTGTTAATTGCACTTGAGTGTAATTTGCTATTAGTTTTTAAATTCCGCATTTATTTCATAGATTAGCCTTATCACCTATTCACCCCCCTCTAGGTGATTTTCAATTGGTATCAGAGCCTACGCTCCTGATATTTAGGTTTAACCACCTAGGAGTGAGATCTTGGTTTGCTAATCTTCATTTGCATTTTCATTTGCACTCAATAGTTGCACTCATGGGTAGCCCTCCTATGTTTGACCATTTTAGACTTGATGTTTGGAAGGCCAATATGGTTAGTCATTTAAAAAGCCTAGGACATCTAGTTTATCAAGCCTCTACTCAAGAATCATTCCCTAATAGTAGCAAACATAAAAAGGCTAATGCATTAGCACTTAGAGCACTTAGAGCATCTCTTAATGAACAACTTTTACCGGTGTTTGATTATTATGATTCGGCTTTTGCAGTTTGGAGCTTATTGACGTCTCCCGAGCTACCAAGGATTATTAACAAGATTAGGAGATCTATAAGAGAAAAGTCCGAAGAGCATTGCTTCATGGTCCAAGGGAATAACTCCCTTGAGGTACAATCGGACACTCAATTAGATGATAGCTCTAGTTCCTATTGCTATGGATGTTTAGAAGTTCAATCTTTAAATTTGGAACTTGCTCAAAAGCTTGAAAATTTCTTGGAAAAACACAATCTTTTGAAAGAGAACAACCTTGTTTTGACAAATGAATTAAAGGATTTGTGTTCTAATTTTGAATTGATTTTGCAAGAAAAAGAAGAGATTGCAAGTGAACGTGACTCACTTAAATCTCACTTGAACTTACTTTAAAGGAAATGAATTTTTAAAAAGTAAAGATGATTGTGATGATGTTGTGAAAAACAATGAGGTTTTATCTTCTAAATTGGATTTTGTTTTAAAAGATAACCTTGTTCTGAAAAATAAAATTGAGTCCATTACAAAAGAATGGATTTGGTTTTAAAGAAAATGAATCTTTAAAAATTGATATTGATTCTCATGTGTGCCATGCTAGTATAGCTTCTTCTTCTTGCACACCTAATAGCATGCTCACTTTATCTTCCACTATTGAAAATAATATAAATGCTTTGAAGTAAAGTGTTGAATGTTTGGGCTCCACTTTGAGCCAATGCACATTGAATCATTCACGTTTGGAAACCTTGGTTCGCAAGAAACAAGGTCCATCGTTGCATGCACACCCTACACGGCATACACATGCTCATCACGATCACAATCTTCACAATATGTATGCTCATGTGTACACTTGTACACATTGTGGTCGAAAAGGCCATCTTGCTAGATTTTGTTATGATCGTATTCATCATGAAAATTTAGCAACTAATCTTGTTTGGGTTAGAAAGGATACTAACCCCAGTGGACCCAAAAGGAAATGGGTACCAAAAACCACCTCTATACTTTTTGATGTAGGTGGAAGCTCTCACATAACGTGAGAGTCTTGGTGCCTTGAAGTGGATGCGTTCCGTGCCTAAAGGAAACATTTTGGATGCATCACTTTCAAGGGGAGTTTGGTAGAGAGGACCACCATTGGTTTGGAGAACTAGAGAGGTGCCTTTATCGGTTTTGGTATCAATCTCTAACTCCCGTTTTTAATTGCATGCTTTTCATGTTCATCATTCTATAGCATGTCTTGTTTATTGATTATTATGTTCATGCCATGTTGATTAGACTAGTGTTATACATGTTTAGTTACTTGAGACTCCCATGTTTTATATGGATATTATCTTTGTGTTCTCACATTGTTTAGTACTATCATGTATGCCCTAGATCTAATGTACATGCATATACATAATGATCATATGGATGTTTATGATGTTTTGTTTTGATGACTCATGTTTTATTGTTTCATGATTAGTATGATATTTGTCATGTTTATTAGTCTTATGCTTTACATGATTAATTGTTGAGACACCCATGTTTAGTATGGACCCATATTTTGTGTTCTCCTTATGTTTTAGCTATCATGTTAATCATAGATCTAATGCACATCTCTTTGTCATGCTAATCATATGGTTGACTATGACTTTTTGTTTTAATAATTCATGTTTTTGATTATTATGATCATGTTGATTTTTGACCCATTTTATGCTTCATGATTTGGATATACGTTTAGATGTTAGTTTTCATGAAAACTAGGATTTATACTTGTACATAGAATGGGCCACAAGTAAACCTTTATATGTTTATGCTTGAATGCCTATTTGTACCCATTAGATGTATTTGTATAGTCTAGTTTGATGATTCGTGCATTTTAAACTCGTATTCCCATTTGGATATGTTTTTTATGATTATGTGTTTTAACTTCATGTATATGTCTATCTTGTCCAAACTATTAGATATACATATACATCCTTTGAGCCACGTGCCTTCATGCATATACCTTTGTGGACTCATTGTGTTTAGGATATGTATGTATACATTAGTTTGTACATGTCATACATATGCCTTGAAGTTTAAATCGTTTTGGTGATTTTCATGATTTTCACATTTTTTAGGTAATTTCAATTGGAAATGAAAATTTTGTGTTTCATGTTTTCATGTTTTTAAGGAATTTCACATGAGCTTAATTGAACATTTTCATGTTGATATGTGTCACACAACACTTGTACACTCACTCTATTAGTTTACTCATGATTTGTTTTCATGAGACTATGATATGGGCTTTATGAAATTTGAGTGTTTAGTGATCATGTGATTTACATGTGTTTCATGAAAAACATTTTGTTTTATTCCTTACTTGAAGGATTTCGTACTAGTTTAAAAGTTTTTCCTACAACTAGTTCGTATTCTTCACTTTGGTAGAGATTTTCAACCATACTATATTTTCAAATCTATTTTTGAAAACCCTACCTTCACGGGTGGTTGGATGGGAGATCATGTTCATACATGCTTTATAATGAAAATCTTTTAATCTTGATCATGATTGGGAGGTATTGGATTATGAGATATACACTTGATCTTATTGTTGTTTCAATTGGTATCATTGAATTCTTTCAATTGGTATCAATATTAACATTTTTTGTATACTCATATATTTGTATGTATGTATGCTTACATTTCAAATGGTATCAATTTCGATTGGTATCTAACTTTTCATACATATATGTGTTTTATTTGTGCTTATCATATCCCTATATTTTTAAGCACAAAATCTTGTTTATGATAAGCTTGAGTTTCAACTTTGTTTCAATTGATTAGTTTTCAATTGGTATCCATATACAAGCTTTATCATAGTTTTAGTGGTATTTCATAAAGGGAGAGAAAATTTAATTTTATCTTTCAATCGGTATTTAGTTTACTATGGACTTTGCATTCCACTCCCTTTCTTTATGATAGAAAATTATAATTTCATTGGTATCTCATGTTTTAAAGAATAATAATTTCATTTGGTATCAAGATTCATGTTTTAGAAATTCAAAATTTGTAATGTTTAATTTCAATTGGTATCAAGATGGTTTATTTACAATTGATAAGTTGTTTATTTACTTATCAATTGGTTTCAAGATTTTTATTTTTCAATTGGTATAGTTTCACTTTTAAATTGGTATAAATATGCACTTCATTGACACATTTTTAATTGGTATCATATCTGATTTGACCCCTTATTGACATTGTTTTTGTTTTAGACAAAAAGGGGGAGAACATTTTGTGTGTTTTAACTTACCCTTATTGATTCTTTGTTTTTGAACAAAAAGGGAAAAGAATATGTTTTTAATTGTTTTGTCTTGAACCCTTTGTTGATGATTGACAAAAAGGGGGAGAAGAATTTGAGTTTATATATGCATACTTATGTTTTTGCATATATTAAGTTTAATTAAGTTTAATTGGTATCTAGAGTAATTGGTATCTAGAGCCTAGAGCATGTTTTTGAATATTTTTAATTTGTTTTGAATAATTTCATTGATATCTAGAGCCTTTTATTGTTTATGAATATCTACGCATTCATTGGTATATAGAGCCTTTTATAGTTTATGCATATCTATGCATGTTTCATGTTTAGCATTCATTGCATATATTTATTGTTTATTGAGATGCATGAGTTAAGGGGGAGCTTCTTTGAAGCTTAACTTTAATCCATGCATATATAACTCCATGAGTTTTGTCATCATCAAAAAGGGGGAGATTGTTGGCCCAAGGCCTTTCACTCTAGTTTTGATGATGATTAACTCATGTAGTTATGTGTACTAATTATCTTGTGATCTTAGTTTCAGATCTTTAATCAAGATATTAGTAGGTGATTAGCTTCAACAAGAAGGTTTGGAAGCTTTCACATGTTGATTCAAGAGCCCGAGCGTCAAAGATCATATATAGCACTTGCTCGGTGGATCAAAGAGCTTTGGATCGAGTCGGCTTGGAGATTGCGCTCTATAAGAAGACATCAGTATCATAGTTTAGTTTTGTATTTAGATCCAAATTGTAAAGATTAGAATAGTATGATATGCTCAAGTTCACACACACACGTTTCATGTTTTGGTTTTCGGTTTTTGGTTTAACTATTCTTGGTTTGCATGAATAGATATTATATCAAAACGAGTTTACATGGTTTAATGTATATTAGATTTGTTCTATATACATGCATGCTTCAACTACTTAGACAAACTTACTTTGATATACCTATTTCATGTGGTTTAGGTTTTGTGTTTTAACAAAACTTATTTTTGAATTAAAGTCAAAAACTATGATATATATATGTTTCATGTATATTGGATTTCTATCCATATGCATCATGCTTCAAAGTGTTTAAATATCATGTTTTTGTATTTGGAAGAGTTTTGGACAAAACGTATTTTCTATTCAAAATCCAAGTTTTAGAAATACAGTTTTTGATTTTTGGTAAAAATGATAAGACACAAAAATAGTTCATATTGATTGATATTTGAGCTAAACTTTTTACCACATGTTTATATATCATTGCAAAATGATAAAACTATTTTTGGTGATTTTTAGGAGTGTTAAAAGATTTTTCAAAATATTTTTAAACTGTTTTTCTGACCCAGTTTTCTGTTCCAGGCTTCAACCAGTCGACTAGTCTTCTGACCAAGTCGACTTGGGATGAAGTCGGTCGACCGAGTCGGTCGACCGACGTGCACAGATCTGTGCACGTTTGGCAGACAAAGGGACGGTCGACCGTCAGGGTCGACCGGGTCTGAGAGCAGAGCTCTCTGTTTGTTTGGGTCGACCGGTAGCTGGCAACGGCAGAATTTGACCGTTGGACGGTCGACCGGAGCGGTCGACCGGCAGTTCATTTTTGGCATTTTCTGCTGCCAACGGCTATATTTTTCTGGGGTCTATAAATACCCCATTCATAGCCTGTTTTCTCCAAGATTTTCTGGACGAATTTTTCCTGACTCTCTAGTGTTTTCACAGCAATTAAAAAGAAGTTTTTGGACTTACATTGAACAATCTATTTGGAGTTTTTGCTAGGGTTTGGAAAATCAAAGAAAAGGGTTTTTGGGAAAAGAGTTTTGATTCAACATCTATATCTTGGTTTCAGTTTTTCCCAAGGATTTTTCTTTGTGATTTTGATTTTCATTCCATTGGTTTTCTCCACACTTGAGCAAAAATCTACTATCTCATTCTATAGGATCTTTGTGTGAGAGAAAGAATTGTTTGTGGTTGTTTGTTTGACCACCAAGTTGTAAACCCAATCTTTGCTTGGCTTTGTGCCTTTGGGTTGTATCCCTCAAGTTGTGAGGTGATCCTTGTAAGCTTTGTGCTAATCCCTCAAGTTGTGAGGTGATTGTTTGTTGGCTTGGAGTTGTGCCTCAAGGAGGAGGTTGTGTTTGTAAGGAGAGGAGTTGGGTACTCCTTGTATTGTGATTGCCCCAAATCCTCGGTGGAGGTTCCCTTTGTGGGAGTCCTTTGTGGACAAGCTAGTGGATTGAAAATCCTTCGTGTGTCGAAGGCGGGGATGTAGAGCTGGGTGCTCGTACCTCGAAACATATCTTGTTGTTTGCGCTTGTTCTATTGACTCTCTCTCTCTTTACTTTGTGCATATTGCTATATCATATACTTGCTTGGTTGTGTGCATCACTTGTTGATTGCACTTGAGTGTAATTTGCTATTAGTTTTTAAATTTCGCATTTAGTTCATAGATTAGCCTTATCACCTATTCACCCCCCCTCTAGGTGATTTCAATTTTGACTTCCCTATTCATGTGTTGAAAATCCAAGTTTGGTAAAATACAGTTTTTGGTTTTTGATAAAATTTGCAAGACACAAAAATTGTTCAAAATGTTTGATATTTGTCTTAAAATTTTTATCACATGTTTATATATCAATATAAAATGATAAAACTATTTTTGGAAATTTTTATATATTTTACAAGATTTATTAAAATATTTTTAACATGATTTTCTGACCCAGGACAGTGGCTGACAGGCCAGGTCGGTCGACCGCACGGTCGACAGAACCAAGGGCCGGTCGACCGTTGCGGTTGACCGACGTGCACTGTTTTGTGCACGTCTGGCAGACACTGGGCCGGTCGACCGGACCAGAGAGCTCTGCTCTCTGTATCTGGGCGGTCGACCGGGCGGTCGACCGGCTTCCTCCAACGGTCGAAAAATCTACCGTTGGCGGTTGACCGGGCGGTCGACCGCTAGCCTGTCAGGCTGACAGATCAGCCTAACGGCTCTATTTTGGAGAAGCCTATATATACCCATTTCTTGGGGTTTTAACTAAGATTTTAAGAGCAAAAAATTTCAGAATTTCTCTAGTGTTTAAAACTAGTTTTAAAAGTGTTTTTGTGCTAAAAAGGATTCATCTTATTTGTTTTAGGTTTTTGAAAAAATCAAAGAAAAGAGTATTTTGGGAGATTTGTGTTTGTTCTTCATTTCCATTATCTTCAAGAGTTTTTTCAAGATTATTTCTTTGAGTTTTTGTTTTCCAAACACCTAGTTTTCCACACTTGAGCTTATCATACTATCCTATTCTATTAGGATCTTGTTTTTGTGGAAAGAGATTGTTTGAGGTTGATTAAGCCTCCAAGTTGTAAACCTTCCTTGTATTTGTGTATCCCTCTTTGGTAGAGGTTGATTTGGAGTGGTGTTTGCTCCCTCTTTGGTAGAGGTTGAGATTGTTGGTTTGCTCCCTCTAGTGAGAGGTGGAGTTTGGTTTGTATATCCCTCTTCGGTAGAGGTGATTTGTGGTTGTTTGGCTACGGGCCTACCCCTCGGTTGTGAGGTGGTGTTTGAGAGAGGAGTTCGGTACTCCCAGTGTTGTACAAATCCTTCTCGGTGAAGGTTCCCTCGGTGGGAGTCCTCGGTGGACAAGATAGTGGATTAGAAATCCTTCTCGGTGAAGGCGGGGACGTAGAGCTAGGGGCTCGAACCTCGAAACACATATTTCTCTTTGCGTTTGATCCATTGTCTCTTAACCCTCTCTCCTTTATTTGTGTTGTGCATCATTCATATCATTCATATCATATTTACTTGTGTTGTGCCTTGCATTATTTCACATTGCTTATCATTCATTATATGCTTGGCTTGTGTTTGTGTGCCTCACTTGTACTTAACCACGAGAGCTTCATATAGCACCTCAACCCTTATCTAGGGGAATCAAGAAGAGTTAGTCCAGAGCCCTTCACGGGGAATTCGGCTACACTCGTTGGTTGTATTAAGTGTGATTGCAAATTAGTTTTAATTTCCGCATTTAGTTCATTAGATTAGCCGTACACCTATTCACCCCCCCTCTAGGTGTACCTTTAGGTTCCACTATAATTCAGAGAAAATTACAATGGTGACTGCATGATCTCACATGCTAGGGTTTCTGGGATTGATTGATCGTCTCCCCCTCTCGTTGGAGGGGTCTACTATTTATATTGTTGGCCCAGAGGCCCTTCACCTTAGATTTGATGATGACTAACTTATGAATGTTAGTTTACTAATGATCTTGTGTTTAATAAGTTTAAGAATTAATCAAGATCTTAGTAGAGATTTGACTTCAACAAGAGATTCATAGTCAAAGTGTTGAAGTAAATAAGTGTTGATTCAAGAGCTCATATCGTAACGATTGCATCAAGCTCACTTGAATCGAGTTTGGATCGAGTCGTCTTGAAGATAAAGATCGACAAGAAGACTTCAGTTTGTTTAGTTTAGTTTTTGTTTTTAGATCTTGTATAAAGATAGACCAGTGTTGATATGCTCAAGTACACACACAAGTTCAAAAGTTTTGATTTCGGTTTAACCATTTCAGATTTTCAGAACATATCTTTGGTTTTCATGAATAGATAGAATCAAAAGAAGTTTACATGATTTTATGTATGTTGGATTTCATCCATATACATCTATAATTCATATTGTCTAAAAACTTATTTTGATAATTCTAATTCATGGTTTTAAGTTTTGCTTTTAACAAAACTTAGTTTTAGATTTAATATCAAAAACATAGATATATCTTTTATATGTGTATTGGATTCGATTCATACACAATATACTTCAAAAGTATTTCTATATCATATTTTTGTGTTTATACAAGTTTTGGAGAAAACAGATTTTCAATTCAAAATCCAAGTTTTGGATAATACGATTTTTGGTTTAAAGCTTAATTTCTAATGCCTCAAAAATAATTCATATTGTTTGTAATATGGGTTTGTCTTTGATTAAAATATTTGTATTTCAAGTGCTTACATGAATTTATTTTTGTGAATTTTATGTAATTTTATGAGATTTTATAGGTATTTAAAAGACCAAGTTTTCAAACCCTGAAACCTAGCCCGAGACCACTGGCGGTCGACCAACCGGTTGACCGGACCATATCTCGGTCGACCGGACAATCGACCGATGTGCACAAGACGTGCACAAGGCTCTGTCTATTGGGCCAGTTGACCGTGTAGTCGACCGATCCAGAGAGCTGGATCTGGCCCCGGTCAACCGATCAGAGAGTTCACTCTCTGGTTCTAGCCTCGATCGACCGACAGGCAAATTGCCTTGGGGCGGTCGACCTCCCGGTCGACCGACAGCCCCAACGGTCGACCGACAGGCCATTCTGGGCCTGTTCTGGACCCCAACGGTTATATTTTCAGACCCCTATAAATATGGGTCTTTGGGGGCTGTTTCTCTCAAGATTTTCAAAAGCAATTTTTCCTATCTTCTTAGGTGTTTTCAGCAAGTTTTTAAAAAGAAGTTTTTGTGCAAAAAATTCTCCTATCTTTATGTGTTTTCAAAGTTTTAGAAAATAAAAAAAAATCAAGTTTTTGAGAATTCTATTTTGTTCTTTATTTTATATATCCATCAAGAAGTTTTTCTTAAGTATTTTCTTTATTATTCTATTTTCAAACACTTTGATTCTCACATACTTGAGCCAATCAATTCTAATCCTATCTTTAGGATCTTATTTTTTGTGAGAAAATTGTTTGTGATCCTTTGAGATCACCAAGAGAGAGTTTGTGATCTTTGTGATCACCAAATATATTTTCCTTTGATTTGTGCTTGCCTAGGTGCCCATCTCTTGTGTAGAGATTTGTGTATTGAGAGAGGAGTTGTGTACTCTCGGTGTTGAGTTGTAATTTCTCAGTGAAGGTCCCTTTGTGGAAGGTCCTGTGTGGACGTAGTGGAAATCCTTCTGTGTGAAGGTAGGGACGTAGAGTAGTGGCTCGAGCCTCGAAACATATTTCTGTGTTTGCATTTGATCCACTATCTCTCAACTCTATCTCTCTTATTCTTGCATTTTTTTATATTGTTCATATTCATATGCTAGATATAGTTTGTGTGTGCCCACACTTGTGTTGAACCAAGAGAGCTTATTAAAGCACCTCAACTCTTAGTTTAGAGAAATATAGAGGAGTAGTTCTAGAACCCTTCACGGGAAATTCGGGCTCACTCTTGGTTACACATAGTGTGCTTGCAATTAAGTATTTTAATTCTGCATCTTTTGTCCTAGATTAGCTAGTACATCTATTCACCCCCCTCAAGGTGCACTTTCATATACAAGTGGGTATGTTTCGATAAAGTTACAGAGTTCTCATCATTTGAACATCTATCATATCTCAACTATTTATCTTATAAGCGGTTGGAGCCAAACATCCTTGTTTGAATTGGTAGATCCCGTATTTGTCTTTATCCAGTGGGGTCTATCCAGCTGCCACAGTGGTTGATTCGCTCCTGAGCTATAACCACCGGATTCAAATGAAGATTTGGCTTGGAGATAAAGGTACTCGTAACTGACTCTATCTCTATCCTTTGGCTGCTTGAACTGCTCAGAGTTTAGATGAGATTAGCACTCTTCTTTAGAAATTCTGAGTATGGGTACGTGTCATTCGATCGTCCAAGGGCTAGATGGACACGTATCGTGATCTCGAGGGGGTTAAAACTGACCACTACAGATGCCCCCTCTACTTTTCTCTTTAGCAGGAGGTCGGAAACTCGCCCCCGGGAGTTATGTGCTCATAGAGACTCCGAGAGAAAGGAGAGAGCAGACCCTTGAGCATGGACTCGGGTTGTCGGTTTCGCTTTAATTTTTTTTTGTGACATGCCTCTACAGGCTGGCAAAGTTTTAAATGCACGTCCCATCCGCTGCAGCGTAGGCCAGGTGATCGGGGCGAAACTGGCACTCGAAAACGTGTGTTTTATGAAGTCAATGTAAAAATGTATATGTGCTAATATTCCCTCGATACTTCCGTTATAGCATTGGCTCAACAGGTCGAATCCACAGGGACAGGAGGCGATAGAAGCATTAACAGTCTCTATTCATGTCGTTTGTTAACAATTCTTCTTTGTTAAAGAATTAGAAAAAGAAAATAAAAGAAAAGAAAAGGAAATCAAGCATGTGGTAGGTGGAGAAGGGGTGAAGAAGGCGATGAAAACGGCGAAGAAAACAAAAGAGAAGACGTTTGGAAAACAAATAGAAAAGAAGATTAAGCTTATGGTAAAGAAGATGAAACAAAGGTTTGTTGGCCCAAAGGCCCATCACTCTAGTTTTGATGATGATCAACTCATGTAGTTATAGTAATAATGATCTTGTGTTTATTTAGTCTCAGATTTATAATCAAGATCTTAGTTGGTGTTTAGCTTCAACAAAGGATTTAAAGTCAAGTTTTGGAGCTAGCACGGTTTGATTCAAGAGCCTATGCATCAAGACCACATCAAGTATTCAAGAGGAGTTTAGCTCTTTGGATCAAGTTTTGGACCAAGTCAAGAAGGAGAAGAAGATTTCAAGTGAAGACTTCAAGATTAAGACTTGTGTCTAGGTTTGTTTTATTAAGATTTTGTTTTAGATAAATGTAAAGGATAGAATAGTTGGTGGATTGTTCAAGTACATATACACTCACACACAAGATTTAGTTGAGTTTTCATAAAAGAATTTCTATTTTGGAAAAATACAAAAGAGTTTTCATTTTGAAAAAATACCGGTTTGATTTTTGGAATTTCTTATATACATGTCTTTAACTAAAACCTGTTGGCCCAAGGTTACAATCACCCTTGTTTAGTGTATTTTGATGATTACAAAACATATTAGTTATTTGTACTAATAACATTTGTTGTTTAAGTGTGTTTTCAGATTTCTATTCATACTAGAAGTCTTCTCTCACAAAAACAAGGTTTTGGACTCAAGTCAACTCCAATTGGGCTCAAGATGCAAAATTGAAGATCAAGTGAAGATAGCCCATCTTGAAGCATTGCTTTGAAGTCTTTTAGAAGTTTGTAAGTTTAGAATGTTAAAGTTTGAATATAGGAAATTTGGCTCTAGGATTTGCACACACACTTGTTTCATATATTTCCTATGTTTTGAAAATGGTTATTTCTAAGTTTTATGCCTTAGTTTATATATACATGTACCAAAGCTTTATATCCTGAAAAACTTGTTTAAAACATGTGTATAAACTATTTTCTGCATAATACTTAGCTATTGGTATTATTAAAATATTTTTACAAAAATTCCATCTTCAAAACAGCCCAGTTTTTCAGTTTCAGGCAACATCGGTCGACCGGCCCGGTCGACCGGCGCTGTGTCTGGACATGCACTGTTTGTGCATGTCTGTCGGTCGACCGGACCGGTCGACCGACTAAGAGCATTCTGCTCTCGGGTTTTTTCGGTCGACCGGACCGATCGACCGGAAGAAGGAAACTGTGTTTCCTCCTTTTGGGTCGGTCGACCGGACCGGTCGACCGAGAGCCAACGGCTCTTTCCAGCAGGGCTGGCGGTCGACCGGACCGGTCGACCGCCAAGCCTGCAACTTAGCAACGGCTCTTTCCTCTTTGGGATTTTCTGAAAAACTGTTTCTTTTTCTGCTTTAACAGATTTTTGGAGAGTTGTTGGGGTGCTTTTGCAGGTTGAATTAGGTGTAAAGAAAATGCTTTTAACTTATTTTCAACCCTATAAATAGAGGAGAAGTCTCTCCTTCATATCACTTAGAAAAATCCTCAAGTTTTCATTGTTTTCAAAAGAGAAAAGAAAAGAGTTTAAAGCTTTCATTCCAATTCTTTTTGAGCTAGTTTTTCAGTTGTGTTTGATTGCTAATATCACTCTACAACTGAAGTTTTTCTCACCACACTTCATAGAGCCAAAAATCCTATACTCATTCTATAGTGAAGTTGTAATTGAAGTGAGAGTGTTTGTAAAAGAGTTTGAGAAAAGTGTAGTGATCTTGTTGTGATCACTTGGTTCTTGTAATCCTTTCTTTGTGGAGCAACCTCTTCGGTAGAGGTCTTTTGTACTCGGTGGAGCTCGGTGCTCGGTCTTCGGTAGACCAATTGTAAAGGCATCCTCGGTGGATAGTGGAAACCCTTCACGGAGGTGAAGGCGGGGACTAGAGCAAGTGTGCTCGAACCTCGAAACAAATCATCTTGTTTGCGATTGCCTTTGTGTCATTCTTGTTTTCAATTTCTCTTGCTTTATATTGTCTTGAATTATTTGCTTGAGAACTAACCCTCTACTTGTGCAATCTAGTCTTGTTTACTTTACTTGCTATACTTGTTGTGTTACATTGTGTGCATTTTATTTCTCATCATCATACTTGGCATTGATCGATCACACCTCAATACAACACGGTTGCATTGCGCACCTCTAACCCATATCTAGGGGAATTGGGAGGAAGGAGTTCAGAACCTCGCAAGGGGTATTCGGCTCTTAGTCGTGTTTTGAGAGATCGTTGCATCACTCATTTTATTAAAGTTTAAAAAGATCATTAGATTAGCATTCACACCTATTCACCCCCCTCTAGGTGTTTTTCAAAACCATGTTTAGTGCTTATTGTCAAAAACATAGATATTTCATCATGTATGTGTAGTGGATTATATTCATACACACTAAGCTTTAAAAGAGTTTAAAATATCTTGTTTTTGTATTTGGAAAAGTTTTGAAAAAATAAGTTTTGAAAAATCTATTTTGAAAAAATACGGTTTTTGTTTTGAGCCAAATTTTCTAAGTTACAAAAATAGTTCAAAATGTTTGTAACAGGGTTTGATTTTACTCAAACATGTTTGTATATCAAAGTATTATACTGAAACTATTTTTGTGAATTTTTAGAGATTTTATGGGATTTATTTGATAATTAAAAACTAAGTTTTTAATCCCTTTAAGTGTCCTGTCTGGCTTCTGCCGGTCGACCGGGCCGGTCGACCGAGTTAGAAGTGGGTCGACCGACGTGCACAGACGTGCATGCCAGTTCTGGCTGGAGGGCCGGTCGACCGACCCGGTCGACCGCCAGAGAGCTTCTGCTATCTGGAAAGCCCCGGTCGACCGGCTTCTGCTATCTGGAAAGCCCCGGTCGACCGGCAGAGAGCTCTGCTCTCTGTTCCAGGCCTAACGGTCAGATTTTTGACCGTTGGCGGTCGACCGGGCCGGTCGACCGACAGCAGTCAGAACTGCTGACTGGGCTGTAACGGCTAGTTTTTTGGGAGCCCTATAAATTGGGGTTTCTTGGACTGTTTTGTGTAAGATTTGAGGGGAGTTTTAAGCCTAGTTTTTTCCATCTATTTCAGAGTTTTCTCCACTTGTTTGAGAGCAAATATTTCCAATCAAAAGGAAGTTTATCAAGAGTGTTTTTCAAAGTGATTTCTTGTGTTTTCCTCCACACATTCCATCCTTATTTTTCTCACAAACACTTGAGTTATCCATTGATATATTCATCCTATAGGAGTGTTATTGTGAGATTATTTTTAGGTGATCAAAGTGTTATGATCACCAAAGACTTCATCTTTGCTTTGAGGAGGCGGACGTGTGTGTTCGCATTGTTTCGGGTTCTAGTGGGAACTCGGTGTTTGAGGTGCGGCCTCGGCGAGCTTGTGGGCTTGCAGTGTGTTCGGGAACAAGAGAGGGACTAGAGAGTCCAAAGAGCTTGTAGGTGTTGTGGCACCAAGTGATCCGGTGGGATCGATTTTAGTGAAAATCCTTCAAGTGTTGAAGGCGGGGACGTAGAGCAAGTGTGCTCGAACCTCGAAACAATTCTCCCGTGTTTGCGATTGCTCTCTCTCTATCTCTAACTTGTTTACGTCTTGCATGCTTATATTGTGTTTATCTTTATATGCTTGATATACATTGTGTGCTTAATTGTTATATGCTTGGGGATTGTTTGCTAACACTTGTATTCAACCAAGAGAGCCAACGTGGCACCTCAACTCTTATCTAGAGGAATCTTGAGAAGTTAGTCCAGAGCCCTTCACAGGGAATCCGGCTATACTCTTGTATTATACTTGGTGTTTAGTTTAAGAAGTTTTAATTTGCATTAATTAGTTTTAATTCCGCATTATTGATCATTAGATTAGCTTGTCACCTATTCACCCCCCCTCTAGGTGATTTCAATTGGTATAAGAGCCAAGTGCTCTTGATTTGGGTCTTACAACCTAGAGTTAAAGATCCTCATTTTTAGCTAATCACAATATTTGTACACACGCCATGGATTTCATGTCACCTCCCACTTTTGACATTCTTAACATCCAAACTTAGAAAGTTAAGATGTCTTTGTACCTCAAAACCCTAGGCATTCATGCTTATTTTGCCACTACTAAAGATTCTTATTGTTTAAATGGCAAAAATATTGAGGCTAATGCAAAGGCCATTCATGCTTTAAAGTCAACCCTAAATGATGAATATTTATCTAGGGTTTCTAACATTGATTCGGCTTTTGTAGTATGGAACTCTTTGATCTCGCTTGGCGAAAATGAACAATATTATGCGGGGAGCGACTCGGATGTTGGAAGTGAAGCTTTCAATGTATGCTACATGGTCCAAGGGGATAACCCCCTTTAGGTAACTACCGAATCCGAGCTAGAAGAGGATGTTGATATGTCATATGATGAACTTGCATCTTTTTGTCAACAACTTCTAGAAAAATATGACATGATTAAGAAGGATAATAAGAAGATGAAAAATAAATTTGATTGCATGTTAAAAGAAAAAGATTCTTTTCAAACTAAACTTGAAAATGTTTCAAAAGAAAATGAATCTTTGAAAAATGAAAATATTTCCTTGCTTTCTAAATTAAATGATTTGTGTGAAGGAAATAATGCTTTGAAAAATAAAATCATTTTGGTGAAAAAACAAAAAGAGATTGCTTTAAATGAAAACACTTCTTTGAAAAGAAAAATTGTTGAAAAAGAAAAAGAAAATGTTTCTAAAAAGAATAAGAAAAATGATACTCATTCTCACCATGCTTTACATGCTATTATTAATAAAAATGAAGTTAAATTTTTGAAAAATAGAATTGATTGTTTAAGCTCAACTTTGAGCAATTGTGCATTTAACCATAAAAGATTGGAATCCTTGTTTCAAAACAAACAAGTTCCCCATGTTCATGCACAACACCCACAACATGCATATGCACACTTTGCACGTCATGATCACACTCATACACATATGCATCGTAGAGTGTACAAGTGTACACATTGTGGCCGCAAAGGCCATTTAGCAAAATTTTGTTATGATAGGATAAATGCTATGAATTTTGCTAACAAAAATGTTTGGGTTCCTTATAAGACTAACCCTCATGGATCCAAAAGAAAATGGGTACCAAAATCCCCACCTTTTGTTTTTGATGTAGGTGCGGGCTCTCACAAAACGTGAGAGGAATGGTACCTTGATGGTGGATGCACATGGACTTGATGGACACACATTTGATGCACCGCTATCAAGGAGGTTTGGTGGGACAACCACCATGTTTTGGAGATTTGGAGTATAGTTCATGTGTTTGTAACTATCTCTAAAACTCCTACTTTATTTACATGCTTTTTCATATATGATATTTTTAGCATGTTCATGTTTTATTTGTTTTGTGCTTCATGTGGTAAATACATGGTTAGATGTAGTATTTGTCAAAACTTGAATATATACGTGTACAAGTAGTGAGCAACAAATTAATTCATATATGTTTGTACTTCATTGTTCATTTGTACTCACTATATGCACATGTATAGGCTAGTTTTGATGATTTCCTCATTTATACATGTTTTGTCTATTTTTATATTTTACTTCATGTATATGTATTTTGTATTCAAATCCAACAAATATACATGTATATCTCTTGAGTCTCTTGCCTTCATGCAAATCATATCATAGACTCTTTTATATTTTGGGATATGTATGCATATTGTTTGTTTTGGATAAAAACATACATATACCTAGAAGTTTGTTTTTATATGAAAAATGAATTTCATGTTTTTCACTTGTTTGTTTAAGTGATATTTGTTTTTGAGCTTCATTAATTATCTTCATGAAAAATGCTAATTACATGATCCTTGTACACTCACACTTTATTTGTTTATTCATGACTTTGTTTCATGATTATTTTTGAGCCTTATAGATTTCGAGTGTCAAACTTTATGTATTTAGTATGTTTCATGATATACATATGATTTGATTTCATGTTTTGAAGGATCTTTAACTAGTTTTTTAAAAATTATCTTTAATTAATTATTTATTCTTCATTTGGTATTGTAAAATCGTGAGTCCATCAGATTTTTGATTGTTTTTTGGATTCACGCAAGAGTTCCTTACTCGTTTTTAAGGCAGATGGTTGTTCATTATGAGGAGGTGGAACTGAGTAAGACTCTTGAAAATATTGTGGAATTGGGGAGGCCATTATGTTCTGATATTGTCACTCAGCCTCTTGCAAGTTGGCTTCTATACTCTTTTCTAGCTCAGATTTTTCTTCAATGGGTTGGGCTAGAAAAGGAGTATAGGAAGCGAGATCGGGGAATGAATATTGTGAGATTTGTGGATAAGGTGGATACGGTGGATAAGGAGGTTGAAAATTTAACTCGGGGGAGGTGAATCCCCATTGACTCTGTAAAGAGTTAAAATTATTTTGAAAATTATAGTCATAAGATTGTGGGTATGGGTTGTATTAATTCGGATAAGTCCAACCTGGTGTATTTGGTTGGTTCATATTGTGAAAAACCGGGTTGGAATTATCCGAAATAAATGGGGTCGGTGTGAAATATGAATTCATATTTAGATTGAAAGAATTGTTATTATTGAATTCCATTTCACAAACAATCACAAAAAAAAAAAAGCAAACAACAAACAAAATGAAAAGAAAAAATCAAAACCAAGCCTATATTAAAGTTGACCTAGACCTAGACGACTCCTAACTGGTCGATTACCCGGGGGAGGTTATTGCTTGAATCCAACCACAAGCTAATCGGCCAGGTAGGGGCAAAATACGGTGGGAGGTATCCGTGCGTAAGCAACGGGCCTTAATTACGCCAAACCACGGTATCTTCGAGGGGTAACTGTTTTCCATTGATTTTAAAGGGGAAAACTTACAAAAAAAGGGTCGAGGAGCTAAATTCAAGTAACACAAAAGATTACAAGTAGATTTTCTCGGAGATTCTGGAGAAGTGTGCCGGTAGGAGTCTGGTCAGCGCGCGACCACTTTGTCCCTTTGAGATGCGAGCGATGTGATTCCCTTCTCGCCTGGTTCGGGGAATCAGAGAACAGAAGGTTGGTAGAACCCTCTCGTTTCTTCTCAAAACCGTCTTCTCTTAGGAATTCCTTCTCGCCTGGTTCCGAAAATTTCTTGAGAGGAAGGAAGGTATTAGGGTATCAGCACCCTGATTAGAGAAACAGTTCTCTAGAGTCTCTAAATTCTTGGAAGCAAGAGACTAGATCTCTGTTTGTGCGCGTGGGCGTCCTCTCGAGAAGCCTGCCGTTTCTTCCCGTCTCTGCGTAGTGGTCGTCTTTCCTTGTGCCCCTGGTGGGCTATTTATAGGGAGAGCAAGGGTATAATTGTCCCTTGAAAATATAGAAACAGATTGAATCAAATCTGTTTAAATCTGGAAAGTAGCCTTGCTGCGAGGCTAGGATCAGCTTTCTGCGAAGCTAGAAGTAGCAGGTCGGTTGATCTCCTAATCTGTTTTGATCCTTTCCATATAATAAGAAGATCTCCCCTGATCCTCTTACTCGTTTTAGGAGAGTCAAGAGATTATGGCAATTAACTGCCAAATTTGATCTCAGATTGATCTTGATTGGATTTGATCTCAATCCTGATTAGATTTGATCTCATTTGGAGATTTAATTGGTCAAAGGTTGACCATAGCAGACCCGCAGCGGAGCTGCCGCGTCGAGCTCGCAGCGGAGCTGGAAGGTGCATCTGGCGAAGTCAGAAGAAAGCTCTTCAGCAGAGCTAGATAACATCTGTAGTGAAGCTACCGGACATCCTTCTGCGCGGTTGCGTGTGGCTTCAGGAGAAGCTAACTCTCTCTGCGGAGTTAACTGAGCACTTCAGGTGAAGCTATAAGTTGGCTTCCTGACGGAGCTGTGAATCGCTTCAAGGCAAAGTTAGGTGATCTTAGCCTCTCAGGCGAGGCTATCCCTTTGGGCTCATGAGATGCTAAGTGCTAGCATTTTAGACCTGCTGAGGTCTGTTTAGAGACAATCCGGGCTCACTGTCTGCTTCACTGGATCAGTAGAGTCTAAGTTGCTTCTTTGTCCCTCGGAGATGGGTGAAAACTGGTCGTCAGCTTATCTGTCACTTGTCTTTTGTAAATGTCAACAAGTACAGAACTGGTCGTCAACTTGTCTGTCACTTGTCTTTTGTAAATGTCAACAAGTTTAGACATTGTTCAGGCCAGTCAGCTTGTCTGACACTTGTCTTTTTTAAATATCAACAAGTTCAGACATTGTTCAGGCCAGTCAGAATCTTATCTTTTTTAAAGTGTCAACAATACCCCCTTCAAAGTTTTCGAAAGTCTGTAATGGCTCAGACTTCGAAATACTTTAAATTGCTTTGATCAGTGGTATGTGAAGTACGAACATCGCCATGGTGGTTGAGTTCAGCTTCGTTTTTAATCCTGCTTTGGGATAAATTCGCTGAAGAATCGTGTAGATTCGCGACTCTGGTAGCTTCGCGTCTGGGTAGCTTCGCGGAATAAGTTTGCTTTGGAATGTTGTTCCTTTCCCGAGGCCAACTGGTTTTGGCCAGTTATGAGAAGGATTGCTCCTTTTTCGAGGTTGAAATAACTTCTCTTGCATTAACGAGGGAGATCATTCCTCCCTTGCTCATTTCCGAGGGAGAATATTCCTTTTCTCAAGGCTCAATAAATGCCTTAAATTCGCTCGCGCTTCTATACTTGAAGCAGCAGCGGTGCGCTCAGGCCATGAGGCCTATAAATAGGACACCTGAGGTCCTCTGAAGAGAAGCGGTCTGCTCATATCTTCTCTTAATTATCTAGAGAGGGATACTCAGATCTCTGAACTAGTGGGGATGCCCACTCTGGTCATTATCCGGCCAAGAACCGGTAAGTCTCGGTCATCCAGAGACTTTACCAATGAACTGATAACTTTTAGGGAGTTAATCTCCCTTAATTTAGCTCTAACAGCTGCCTTAGGGATTGATTTCCCTTGTTCTTTGTTTGTATTGGACTGATCTGCAGAGAAGGGTTTCAACGCAGCTTCCCAGCGAAGCTATCTTTTGAACAAAGAAAGATCATTGCATGCTTGCTTGCTAAGTTCACCACACAGGCAAAACTTGGGACTTAGTCTCTTCAAAGTTGAGCCAATCTTGCCATATAGGTGGGGTCAAGACTGCGTCCCTCAGGATCAGTCTGGCTTAGCCATGTAGGCGAGGTTAGGACTTGGCTTATGCTGAGCCAGCCCATCATCATTGTGCAAGCGAGGCTATCCTCTGCTTAACTGAAATTAATCCTTAACTGAATCGGATATAAATTGCTTCGCCCAAAAGAATTTGACTTAGCATTTTACTTTTGCAGCCCTTCTTTTAACCCGTTGCTAACTTGTTTCAGTTCGCATTGCAGTGAGCTATGTTCGCCATTCTTTTGTTCTGATGAAAGAGACCAAAAAGTTGCCTCTTGCTTTTCCAGTTGAAACTTTAATCCTAAGCAGGAGGAACAAACTGGGGCAACTGATGTGTGTTCCCAGAAGAGGTTGGCAGTCGCTTATCCGAGATGATCCACTTCGAGGCGAGTCTGGTAGTCGCTTATCCGAGATGATCCACTTCGGGAAAGCGGACGTCACCTGTAAGGTCTTGGATCCTCCATTGCCAATTTTCATCAAAGAAGATCCAGCCTTCTGGTGGCAATCGGTCCTTCGCCAATTTTGATTACGGAAGGTTCAACTTCCTGGTGGCACCATTTGCCATTATGCGAAGGATTACAGCCTTGTACAGGAGGAAGGCCTTTCGTGTCCAGTTGGTCTGGCTTGGAAGTAGATAGGACCACTTGTATGCCTTTGGAGCAAATGATCCTGTTGTACGAAACACATCCTTGATGTAGTAGTATCGATGTACCTTCCCTTTTAAATCAATAAAAGTTTAGTTTCTGCTTATCTGATTTGCTTCTCCTTCTTTTCCATTTGAAGTGGACCGGCGGAGCTAAACTTCATGCGAAGTTAAAGACAGAGTCCTATCTGAATCAGGAACGAGCTTCCAGCGAAGCTAGCATGAAGTTTCCACGAAGTTCGGACTGTGCTTTTAGCGGAGCTAATGCATACTTTTCGGCGAAGTTATCGATACGTTGCGCTAAGTCAGTACTTGACTTATGGCGGAGTTAGCCCTTAGTGGGGCTGAATCAGCGCTTCTCGGGAAGGCGCTTTAGGCGCCGTTTCAAATTAGTTTGAAATGACAGCCTGTGCTCTTTTTGAGACGTCGTTTCAGGCGATCATCGGCCTATAAAAGCCCCATCGGGCTGAGAGAGAAGGCATTACTTCTCTTTGAATTTTCCAGAGTACTTGACTCTTCTTCTTCTTTTTTTTCTTTACTCGAGAATCCAAGAACCACCACTGTTCTTCAATGGCTCCCAAGAGACGAGCGGGAAAAGAGGTCGCAACCTCTACAACGGAGGGTCCTTCTCCTCCTCCGGTCATTGAATGACCGATCGCCGGTAGGGATCTTTCCCTTTTGATTAGAGATTGTCGTCTCTCCTTTAAAGCCGATTTCTGGCTATCTTTAGATGAGCCCAAAATGATCAATTATGATCTGTTAATCTTAGGGAATTCGACTCCCTGAATTTTCCTACATTTTTTTATCGGGAATCCAAGAACTGAAGAGTCCTTCTTTAAGCTTCCAGGCGAAGCTATCCCTTGGGCGGTTCACATCCTGTTGAATGACAGGATGCGAAGCTGTCCTTTGAAGTGTAACTGAAAAAGACCTTAATGCCCTTAAAATAGTCTTTAGACCATAATATCCTTCTGACGAAGTTAGCCCTTAGGGCTTTGTCGCATTCTGTTGTTCGAAGCTAAGCTTCTAGAGCGAAGCTAACACTAGGATATTTTCCTGCATCCTGCCTTCGTGTGGAATGCGGAGTTACGCTGCAGCTACAAAGCTAAGCTTCGGGGCGAAGCTATCATTAGGCCAGCTTCGCTCGGAGAGCTAGCTTATGCCTTAACAGATTTTGCTTTCTTGTTTTAACCCTTGTTTGGCTGATGAACTAATCATAGTTTTTTTTCTTTGTTCTTGCAGTGCACTATACTCCTGGTCCTTTGAACAGTCTCTTCGCCATAGGCAGGGGGCTAGATGGCAATGTCAGCTTGCAATTCCAAGGGCAGGCTTCGCTGTTCAGCGAGCGGAGCTCTCCTGCTCGGGATACACTTGTTTATGGTGAGGATCAACGCACCATGAGGAGCATCTTAACTACTGCTCCCCTTGAAGATTCTGACCGACGAATCTATCGGAAGCCCGGCTTCATGTTTGGAGATGTGGCGCCAGACCATGATCGCCAGCTGCTAGCCGGAGAGGGGCAGTGGATTTTTCAATTAGATGGCGAGAAGTTCTATCTTCCGTCTAACAAGCGGCATTTTCCCTTATCCTTCTTTCAATGCGTGACGAAGGCTCAGAAGATGCAGTGGCAAGTGAGTCGGAGTACTGACTCTGTTCACGTAGGGAAGTTGATAATTCCCTCACCCGGCTACACAAGAGCGGGGCCTCCTCGCTGCATAATGGGTCTCCACCCTGGGAATGTACTGCTAGACATCCCAGTGGGAGAAAACCCTGCGGTGGCGCAGACCTTTGGGAATCAATTCTTTAAGGCTCGTGGCAACTATCTAGTCACTGATTTCAGGACTCCAGGGTGGATTCACCCTCCGAAGGCATGGTGGAGGGATTTGACTCTATATGTCCTTGCTCATTTTGAGGAGGATCTGGAGAGGCTGAATCTTTATGAGGCCGTCAGGGCGACCTGTTATGGCATTCAGATGAGCGTAGCGAACTTCTACGCCATCTTTGAATTATACTGCCCGGCTACAGGGACCTTCTTTACCCCTGTTGGCGAATTGGGTATGGCTCTGCACGAGATGTGGGAAGTCTCTGCTCTGCCTTTGGGATCTTTCCTATACGAAGAATATTTCCCGTGCGAGGCAGAATTGGCACTTCTGGAGAAGCAGGAGCCCGCCTTGTTTGAGACCTACCGGGAGTTGATGTGCTACTTGTACATCTGCTCCAGTATGCATGGGAGCAGTAAGGGAGCTTCATGCAGCTTGAAGAGCTGGGGAGATTATTTGTTCCCTGATATGGAAAATACTCCCGAAGCGGCTCACTGTGGAGTTGCTGATGAAGACATCTTTAGCCGAATGCAAAAGCATTCTCAAGGGGATCTAATTTTAGAAGAAGATGACGGCCCCTATGAGAAAGGTGATATCCTTTGGAGTTTCCACCATCAGGCTCGTCGGCCGACGTCTCGGAAGGCACTTCTTGCGGGTTTCTTGATGGTCTGGTTGAAGAGATACGTGGTGCCATCTTCATTGGGTGACTTCATTTATCCGACTGTCTTGCTGCCTGCCGTTCGTCTAGTCCATGGTCGCTCTCTTGGACTTCTTCCGGCCATGGTGTGCTGTATTCAGAGAGGCCTTCGCGCATTGACGGAGGCTTTCTGTAGGCCACCAACGACGAAGCAGGAAAAGGGGACTATTTTGCCCTGCGACGGACCAAACCCCAGAGTAGGTCTGCCGTATACTTATTTGATGGCGTGGTTTGCCCTTCACTGTCCTTCCATGATCGAAACCGGAGAGGACCCCCCAAAAGGTGTTCGAATGGAGCTTCTCCGTCGATTCGAGGGATGTTCATGGCTGAAGACTTACGTGGCTGCGGTCCGTAAGCTACTATGCCGTCATGACGTCTATAGCCTTTTCCGCTGCTTCCCCTATATTCAGGATGCGGGCTATGGTGAAGAATTCAAGGACGTGAGAGAAGGGCAGACGTCATTGAGCCGGGGAATTTTTGTGTGGCTGGTCAGCATTCGGCCCTCACATTTGTTGTACAGAAGCGGGGACACCTGCTACCTGGAGCCCTATGTCCCGAGTCGGTTTGCCCGCCAGTTCGGGTATGACCAACTGTACGTAGGTAATCCGAATAGCAGTCTGGCCTTCATGGGGAGCCTAATCGATGGAGCTCGTGCCTGGTGGTTCTTCATTGCTGGTTGTACTGAGGCGCGACTGTGCATGCCGCTAAGGACTCCGAACCTTCTGATGACCCTGGGATTCTGACAGTGGTATAGGACCTCAAACTCCACACCCATCGGATTCTCTGTTAATTCTTCTGGTGTGAAGTTAATTTCTCAGCGGCTAAAGCGGAAGGTCTATAAGAAAGGCGAGGGTAAAAGGGTTCGCGTCCCAGGCCTCGGGGAGTTCATTGCCGTTGATGACAGTGAAGCCTCGGATGCAGGAAGTCCTCGCTTCGAAGCGAAAACGGGTGCTGAGGCTCCAGCAGCTGCTTCTGGCGTGGTGGGGATGGCCCCCGTAGAACATGCCGATGTTGAAGAAGTGGAGGAAGAAGATCCTGACGTCCCTCTCAAGCGAAAGCGGGAAGGTAGATCTCGTAGGAAGAGGGTAGTGAAGAAGCCTCATCGCTATGCTCCTACGGTTGTTGCAGAGGGCGAACCATCTGCAGCGCTTCCTCCTCCTGCCCCATTAGTAGCTGAATCGTCGGTTCCTGAACCGACTACTGGTAAAGCCGCTCCGGACCCGGGTAAAATCAGCTTCGTTCTTGTAATATGCTTTTATGTGTTCCGGACAGCTCATTATTTGCTTTGTGATTCAAGAACTGAGGCGGTGAGAAGCCCGAGAGCTGAAGCTGTCGGAGAACAAGGGGAGCATTAAGATCCCATGTTTACTTATAAGGAGGGCGATGAGGCTGGCTACTTCGCCGTCTCAGAAGAGTCCGGAGATGATGCGGCTGACGTAGGTCCTTCGGGCGCTGGGATTTCGAAAGGAAGTCCCGAAGCTTCTAGCTCCTTTGGGTGGACCACGGAGGGTTCAGCACTTGCCAGGCGGGCCGGCCATTCGTGTTAACTCCGCCAAAGATTTTCCAATGGAGCCCGTAGAGACTGATGTAGCTAAACAAGGTCTTATTGCAGGTGTTCCGCCTCTGGGTACATCGACTTCAAGAGAGCCCACCCGTCTTCCTGAGGGATCCAGGGGTGAAGTAAGCACTTCGACCGCGGCAGATGCTGCTGAGTTGGATGCTTTGTATGGCGACCTGCCCTCTTATCAGCCTGAACCAGCCAGAAGAACTGAGATTGAGGGGACGGTAGTCACGGAGGCAACCTCACTTCCAACTATATCAATGAGTGAGGTGCCTTCAGTTTCGCCAGCGCCATCTATCTTGCCAGGTGCGGAGCTGAGGGTGATTACAAGTCCTACTTTCCCAACACTGGTGGTTGAGCCCGCTCTCCGAAAAATAGTCACTAGTCCGACCTCGGTTGTGGCTAGTGTACTGCTTTCAATGAGGACTCCGCCGAGATCACCGACGACCTCTCATGCTGCTGCAGGTAGTGCTTCTACTATTCCTTCTACGGTAATGTCAATAAAGCCGGTGGAATCTTCAGAGGCTGCCCGTCTGCCAGAAGTAATTGAGGCCGAGAATGAATTTGTAACTGAGCTAGTCGATAGCTTTTATAAGGGCTTGAAGCGATCCATCGCTTTGATTTTGAAAGGCTCGACTACTTCATTTTCTGCTCTAAAGGTGGTCCTCCCCTGAAGCATTGAGAGTATCCGAGACTTTGGAGGGGATGACCAGGCCGCTGTATTGGAACTTCTGGTGGACCAACTTGAGAGGGATGTAGACGAATGGCGCCGTCTTAGCCATTCGGACCTGGAGTCTTCGGTTAATGAGCAGCTTGCGCATCTTGTTGCTCAGATGCATGAAGCTCATCATGCCGCTTAGGAAGCTGCTAAGGCCATTTCTTCTAACTTGAAATCCTTGGAGACAAGGAAGGTAGAGCTCGGGGATGCCATAGATGCTTCTAGCAGTGCTCTTCTTGACGCTGATGACAAAATTAAAAAAGCCAAGGAGATGATCAGGAAGGCAAATCTTCTTTTATCCAAGGCTGAACCAGTGCGCCTTGAAGAGACTGCGCGGCTTGAGCAGCTAAGGCTCAGAGTGACGAACTCTCGCGGCAGGAGTTAGCTCAGAGAGCAACCTTGGTTGAGGTTGAAGCTCGCTTGGCCCAGACGGCGAGCTTTAATGAGGTTGAGCTAAGGTCGCAGGCGCTTGTCAGGGCTGCTGATGATAGGAAGACAAGGCTGGCCATTCTTGAAGGACGGATCAAATCTTATGAAGCACCCTCATAGCTTGTAATATATGTGCCTTCATGTATCCCTTCTTTTGAAATCAATGAAAAGTGATTTTATTTTGACTCCCTGGTTGTATTTTCGACTTGCTTTTTTTTTTGAATTGTCGCTTTCAAGTTGTATTGCAGCCATTTGAGGAAAATAGTCCTTACTGGACTAAATAATGAGACTTGGCTATCCGCCGGTTCAGAGGTCGCAATGATGTAACCGGTTGGGAGGCCACCAAGCTCGAAACTCTGTCATATGATGACGAAGAAATAGTCCTCACTGGACTAAATAATGAGACTTGGCTATCTGTCAGTTCAGAGGTCGCAATGACGTAACCGATTGAGAAGCCACCAAGCTCAAAATAGTCCTTGTCGGACTGAAAGGTGAGACTTGGCGATATGGCGGTTCAGAGGTCGCAATGACATAACCGATTGAGAAGCCACCAAACTCGAAGTAGCCCTTATCGGACTGAAAGGTGAGACTTGGCTACTGTCGGTTCAGAGGTCGCAATGACATAACCGATTGAGAAGCCACCTACCTCGAAGTAGCCCTTGTCGGACTGAAAGGTGAGACTTGGCTATCTGCCGGTTCAGAGGTCGCAATGACATAACCGATTGAGAAGCATCAAGCTCGAAGTAGTCCTTGTCGGACTGAAAGGTGAGACTTGGCTATCTGCCGGTTCAGAGGTCGCAATGACGTAACCGATTGAGAAGCCACCAAGCTCGAAGTTTTGATGGGATTTGGAAAAAGGTCTCATTTTCATTGTAAAAAACGAGGAGATCACTGTCATAGGTTTAATGTTAACGTAACAGCGAAATGAATGCCAGAGGTTATATTGTTAAACATAGCATGAAAGGGTCTCGTTCTCACGGGGAGAAACGAGGAAATCACTATCATAGGTTTAATGTTAATGTAACAGCAAAATGGATGCCAGAGGTTATACTGTTAAACATAGCATGAAAGGGGTCTCGTTCTCACGGGGAGAAACGAGGAAATCACTGTTATAGGTTTAGTGTTAACATAACAGCGAAATGGATGCCAGAGGTTATACTGTTAAACATAGCATGAAGGGGTCTCGTTCTCACGGGGAGAAACGAGGAAATCACTGTCATAGGTTTAATGTTAACGTAATAGCGAAATGGATGCCAGAGGTTATACTGTTAAACATAGCATGAAAGGGTCTCGTTCTCACGGGGAGAAACAAGGAAATCACTGTCATAGGTTTAGTGTTAACATAACAGCGAAATGGATGCCAGAGGTTATACTGTTAAACATAGCATGAAAGGGGTCTCGTTCTCACGGGGAGAAACAAGGAAATCACTATCATAGGTTTAGTGTTAACATAACAGCGAAATGGATGCCAGAGGTTATACTGTTAAACATAGCATGAAAGGGGTCTCGTTCTCACGGGGAGAAACGAGGAAATCACTGTCATAGGTTTAGTGTTAACGTAACAGCGAAATGGATGCCAGAGGTTATACTGTTAAACATAGCATGAAAGGGTCTCGTTCTCACGGGGAGAAACGAGGAAATCACTGTCATAGGTTTAGTGTTAACGTAACAGCGAAATGGATGCCAGAGGTTATACTGTTAAACATAGCATAAAAGGGGTCTCGTTCTCACGGGGAGAAACGAGAAAATCACTGTCATAGGTTTAGTGTTAACGTAACAGCGAAATGGATGGAGAGATTTGTATATGTGGTCTTACCATTCTATGGATGAGAATTGGTAAGTGATTTTGGAGAGGAAATCAAATGGGAACAGGTCCCTTAGGATTTTTAGCAAATCCCCAGCTGTCAACGGGTTTGATATGCCTTTACCAACTACCGCTTGAGTCGGGCTAGCCATGCTATTCCCCTCAGCATGATGAGTTGTCGAGGACTTATGTTGGGCTTAAAGGCCAACATTTTCCTCTATCCTTTACCGTTAAAAGTGTTGGATCATTTGGTTAGCGTATGCGTAACCTTGATTCTCCTTTGGACAACCAGTGTATGACTAGGTTTCTACTGATTTATGGTTGTATGATCCCATTTGGAGGAAGAGAGAGGCTCTCTTTGCGTGTACCTTGGATATGAAGGTCTTGATCTGAGGTGTAGTGTTAACTTGATCATGAGAAGGATCCTTAATCAGGGATAATACTTCTTTAAGAACTTGCCATTGATCGGCATCATGAGTAAATCGCCATCTGAAGTCATAAGGCGGTATGCTCCGTTTGAATAGACTGTTTCTATTACAAACGGTCCTTCTCATTTAGGCTGAAATTTGTCTTTGGTTTTGTGCGTCATAATCATCGGTCGTCTGACGGCTAAAACCAAATCTCCTTTCTAGAAGACTCTTTGCTTGACCTTCTTATTGAAGGCTTTTGAAATTCGAGCTTGATACAACTCGATGTGCTGCTGAGCTTGTAACCGCTTCTCATCTAGGGCTTCGAGCTCTTGAAGACGCAACCGATCATTGTCCTCTGATGTGATCTTAGTAGTCAGAGCAACTCGTAATGACGGCATCTGGATTTCTAATGGTATGACTGTTTCACACCCGTACACCAGGGAAAAAGGCGTATTACCTGTCGGGGTCCGAACCGTGGTTCGGTAGGCCCAAAGACATTCACCAAGCTTTTCGTCCCAATCTCGCTTATTCGAGGAGACGAACTTCTTGAGCAACTTGATGATTGTTTTGTTGAATGCTTCCGCCAAGCCATTAGCGGCGGGATTATAGGCAGTTGAAGCCACATTCTGAATTAGGTATTTATCGCAGAACCGATAGAATACTTGGCTTATGAATTGGGGACCGTTATCATGGATGATCCGCCTAGGGACACCAAATCGATGGATGACATGGTGTTTGATGAAATTAACCACGTTAGAAGTTTTGACTTCTACCAGTGGTGTGGCTTCTGCCCACTTTGAAAAGTAATCGGTTATTGCTAAGATAAACCGGTGACCTCTTGTTGAAGAGGGGCTGATTGGCCCTACAACATCGATTCCCCATGCTTCAAATGGCCATGAAGCAACAGTTGGATGGAGCAACTCCGGAGGCTGGTGTATGAAGTCCGCATGAATTTGGCATGCTTTGCACCTTCGCGCATATTGGATGGCATCAGCTATCATGGTTGGCCAATAATATCCAAGCCTATGCAATCTGTCTTTCAGTTTTGGACCAGGCTGATGAGCTCCGCATATGCCGTCGTGTGCTTCCTTAAGCACTTCCTGCGCCTCTGAATTAGAAAGGCAACGGAGGAGGACACCGTCATATGAACGATGGTAAAGTGTCTTCAGGGTTAGATCGTAGTAAAAAACAGAGAGACCTTCATCTGATAGATGCCGCTTCATTAGGGTCGTCTGGCAGCAGACCATGTAGAGCATAGTCGATGAGAGAAAATCGCCAATCTCTTGGCTCAAGATCCGTCGATATATTATAGACCTCTCTGGTTCTTAACATATGCCTGGAGAAGACAAGGTGTCGAGTCGCCACTGTGAGGTGATACTCGGTGTCGACTGACAAGGCTAGTGTTATTGCTAATGCAGTAAGAGCATTCGCCTTGGTATTCTGAGATCGAGCTACATGCCCGATGTAGAAACCATCAAACAGATTAGCCAATTCGATGACTGTGTGATAATAAGGCACCAAGTCCTCGTGGCGAACCTCATATTCGCCTTTAACCTGATTGATAATCAGTTTTGAGTCAACATAAGCTTCAAGGTAGCGTACCCCCATTCCGTGGGCGAGCTGAAGGCCAATAAGTAGAGCATTATATTCCGCCACATTGTTGGAGCATGATTTTGTCAGAGAAAATGCTCTGGGAAGGACATGATTCTGTGGGGAGATAAACACAACCCTCACGCCGGCGATGATCCTGCCTTTAGGACCTATTCGCGATGCTCCATCGAAGAACATCTGCCACACTTCATCCTCTGAAGTTACATTGGACTCGAAGACTTCATCTGGAATATCTTCATGAAGTTTTGAGTTCTCTGGGACTGGATGAGCAGCCAAGAACTCCGTAAGGGCCTGGCCTTTAACCGCCTTCTGAGGGATAAAGATCATGTCGTATTGAGAAAAAAGAAGCGCCCATTTAGCTAATCTTGAGTTCAATGATCTTGGCTTTGTCATGAGAAGACGTAAAAGATTCACTCTGGAGATGACATGTATGGTTTGGCCAACCAAATAATGTCGTGTTTTCTGAACGGCAAAGACAAGAGCCAAGCACTCCTTCTCGATAGGATTATAGTGAGATTCCGCCCCTATCAGAGTCCTACTCAGATAATAAATGGCTTGCTCGTGACCATTGTCGTCCTTTTGAGCAAGGAGGGCACCAAGAGAATGGTCCATAGCTTTCACATAAAGTAAGAATGGTTTTTCCTGATATGGGAGCCACTAAGACTGGCGGTTTTGTGAGGTATCTTTTGATGTCTTCATAAGCTTCCTGACAAGCTTGATTCCATACAAAGGAGGCACCCTTTTTCAAGAGTCGTGTGAACGACTGACAGCGGCCTGAGAGATTTGCAATGAATCTTCTAATATAAGCCAGTCTACCTTGCAAGCCTCTGAGCTCTTTAAGATTCCTCGGTGGATTCATGCTCTGAATGGCTTTGACCTTGTCTGGGTCAAGATGAATTCCTTTTGATGTAACAATAAACCCAAGGAACTTGCCACTCGAAACTCCCAAGAAGGATTTTGTCGGATTCATTTTCAGTTAATGAGCCCGCATTATGTCGAACATCGTTCTCAAGTCACGAAGATGGTCATTCTTATTGTGGCTTTTAACAGCAATGTCGTCGACATAGCATTCTACCGTTTTTCAGAGATGATCGTGGAAGATTGTACTCATTGCCCGCTGATAGGTTGCTCCGGCGCTCTTTAATCCGAAGGGCATCACAGTGTAGTAGTATACCCCCAATGGTGTTTGGAATGAAGTATGCTTCTCGTCGTCGGGATACATCTTAATCTGATTGTACCCTGAGAAGTCGTCCATAAAAGACATTCTTTCGAATCTACAGGTGTTGTCAATCATGACATCGGTGATGGGCAGTGGGAATTTGTCTTTAGGACAGGACGTATTGAGATCACAGTAGTCGATGCAGATCTGTATTTTCCCATTCTTCTTGAGGACAGGGACGATATTAGCAACCCAATCTGGATGCTGTTCCTCCCGTATGAAGCCACATGCAATGAGCTTGTGAACTTCAGCTTCAATAGCCTCCATAATGTTCGGGCAGAACCGACGTTGTTGCTGCTTGACTGGCTTGGCGTCGGGTCTAATATTCAGACGATGCATGGCGACTTGTGGATCAAGTCCGGGCATGTCTTCGTAGTTCCATGCGAAGACGTCTATATACTCCTTCACGAGTATTATTAATTCTTCTTTTTCCATAAGTGATAAGCTTTCACTTATAAAGATGGGTTTAAGGTGATCTTGACTACCCAAGTTGACCTGCATCACCTTGTCTTCAGTAGATGGATCGCGTAGTTCGAATCGCTTTTACCATTGGAGATCTAATTGCTGAGCCCATGGTTCCTCATCAGTAGCTTCCGCAGGCTCTAATTGACTGCTTGAGGTCATATTAACGGTGAGATTCTCGAATATCATTCCCACACTGACATCTGAGTCCCACTCGGAGGATGAGGCAGAATGTGATGGAATCGGTTCGTCATCCATGAATTGAACCGTTGCTGGTGGTGTGGGTGTAACGTATCCCAACCCGCTGCGTGTTTTATCATAGTAATTTGCAGGTTTTCCTTTTGGCACAAAGTTACGCAGCAAACTACGCCTTCCTTTTTCAAAATTCAGGCCCTCTCCATGCTTTAGGTTGTACCCCATTTTCTTCATCATATGGCGTGCTGATCGCGCGTAATGGAAAAATTGTGAGGTGTCTGAGTCCGAACTTGAATCTGCGGCTGCGGACCCTCGTGGTTGGGCTCTGCCGAATATTATTGGTAATTGACCTTCTTTGGATGGAGGGATCACCAAAACGGCCCCTTCTACAGATTCCATGGGTGTGTTGGATGTACTTGGTCTATGTAAAGGGGTGTGCAGAGAGCTATCCATGATGGATTCAGACAACCCAATACTCGCAGGATAATCAAAAGAAATATTATCATTAATTACCCATTCACCCTCACCTCAGAAGGAGTGTGACATTGGGGATTATTAAGACATGCTATAATTGGTTCGCCAATCAAAATGGCTGGCATACCTATTTCAGATTCTGAATCCGCCTCATTGCCACTATCATCATCATCTGGCAATGATTCTTTTGATGGTTTACCGGTCTCTTGATACAGGAGAGCGTCAGTGAAGTAATTTTCCACCCCTTTGAATGGTTGCTTCCCAGCGAAGACAGTTTATACTGTCGCGTCATCTTCAACATATTTGAAACACTGGTGCAGAGTGGAGGGAACGATCCAGTTGGCGTGGATCCACGGTCGTCCTAGCAGCAGGTTGTATGACGTGTCAGCGTCAATGACATAGCACGTCACTTCTGACTTCAGGCTCCCGATTCGGCAACAGAGTCGAATTTTCCCAAGTGGATGACTACTCCCGGCATTGAAACCGTATATTGTAGTAGTGGTTGCGGACAACCTATATAGTGGTATGCTGAGGAAGTAGAGGAGCCTTTTGGGGATGATGCTAAGTGCAGACCCCGGATCGACCTGTACCCTTTCAATGTATGTTGAACCGATGTATCCGGTGTAGTACAGAGGTCGATCGTGCTTATTATCCTTGAGAAGCATATCTTCCGCTGTGAAGGTAATAGCGGGCACCTTTGATTGTACATGAAGGCATTCAGGGCAAGAAGACCGAGTGTCATCTTTAGGGATCTCCGGCATATATGTCAGGAATGATTCTGAATCAGCCAGCGCATCTCTGAGTGCTTCTCTCGTCTCTTTTGAGAGACGAAGGAGCTCGTGTATTGTAATACAAGCTGGGATATTAGCTAGCTGGGCCAATATGTCAAAACGAAAATGCGTATCAAGCCCTGGGCCTGAAGGCTTTTTCAGGATATGGTCGAACCGGACTTCCTTAGGCTTCTCTTTTCCCTTGGTCGGAACCGAAGCGGATGCTGACGTCGTTTGCTGTTGTGTCTCGTCAGTAGCTTTCTCATACTGCTTTAAGTATGGTTTTCCGGATCGAGTACCCGTCGGCTGAGGTACATCGGCCTGCGTCGTGCAAGCGTGCTTTTCCCTTTAGAATCGCTGAGAGAAGCTGATGTAAGATTGTCATCGTCTGGCAAGATGGAGATGACATTGCAAGATTTGCCCTTCGACTTGGACTTCTTGGAATCCCATTGTTCGTCTTGGACAAGGTCTGGGTGTATCCACATGACTTCCCCTGTCTCCAGTGTCAAAGAAACAAGACCCCTATTATCTTGAGTTTTAGCCACAGGATGCTTGACTTCCATCCGTGGCGCAGGGACTGGATAAGTCCCGTCAGGAACTGTGACCTTTGGGGTTTTGCCGAACTCGAGGGTCACCATATTTGCAGTGACTTTCTTCTGTTCTGTCTTCAGTGTAAGGACCCCGGCGTCGATCAAGGCTTGAATTCTGTCCTTGAGGACAAAACACTTGTCGGTAGGATGGTGAATCATCCTGTGGTAGAGACAGTATTTGGGATCGTTGCGTCCTATCTCATTGGGACGTCGGGCCTCTGGTAGCTTCATTTTATTCCCTTTGTGGAGTAAATGGAATATTGTGACCACCTGATCGTCTCTGAAGGAGTACTATTTCGGAGGGAACTTAGACTTCTGATTATTGAAGCCGCTCTTCTTGGCCTTCGGCTGCATATCCTCTGACAATTCTACGGACATAGTCTCCTTCCCTTTGGCTTAAGAAGACTGCGCCATGTCGCTACGTCCTTTATTGTTCATACCCCATTTGCCTTTAGGGGTGGCTGGTTCGAACTTTTTAGCCGACTTTTCGGCCATCTCAACTTGTTCGACCAGTTCTTTTCAGGTATGGGCTTTGACAGCCCCCATGCGAATCTCTACTTGGTCCAAGAAGTTGTGCCTGCACGTCTGTAAGAGCATGGGTAATGGCATCCCTGCTGGGCACATCAAAGACAAGTTTCTGAATCGCTCAATGTAGTCATGGACAGATTCACCCTTCTTCTGCACGGTGGAGAGGAGCTTGTCCATGGTTACCTCGGTATCGTCCTCATAGAAACGAGAAAGGAATCGGGTCTCCAGGTCGATCCAAGAATTGACAGAGCCCGGAGGGAGACTTCGAAACCAGTCAAATGCTACCCCCTTTAAGGTGCCAATAAACAGCCTAGCCATGATGGCATCATTGTCTATAACATTACCGGTCTGAGACCAGAAATAGTAGATGTGCTGGTTTGGCGAGCTCTTACCATCGTACGTATGTAACGTTGGTGGTTTGAACTTTGGTGGGTATGGTACTGAATCCCACTCCAGCGGGTAAGGACGGATTGCCCCTACTTTCTTTAATTCATCCCTCTGAGTTAGGGATGCGATTTGAGCTTGGATGCCTTTAAGAACTTCAGCGTCCAAAGAAGAACCCTCCTTGGACTTCTCCGTCCTTGGCTGTTCATTGCTAAGATGTTCTTCCTCATCATGGTTACTCCCGGTGTCATTATTATTCCGGTTATTGAGGAGTTGAGCGAGCATCTGTTGAATGTTGTCCAGAGCTTCTTGCTGGGTTTTGAAAGTTTGCTCCTGAGCTTCCAAACGTCGACGAAGGTCATCGTTATTTTCAGCCATATTGACTGATACTCTGTCCGTTCGCACTGAGCTGACTGTCGCTGAAGAGGCATACCCATTGTCTTCATTCTCTTCATCGGACCATTGGACTGATCCTCTCCTTGGTTCTGGTGAGGCTACCACAGTTGAGGAAGATGGCTGTTCATAACTGTAGGGTATTGCAACCCTAGATCTGGTGTTTTAGAAAACACCTTCTTCATGTACCAAGACTTCACCTAAGCCGGGGCTATAATCTGGATCTAGGGAACTGTAGGGAGTGTCATGGGGATGCTTGTCTTCCCCTGTGCAGATCACGTCCACTTCCAGTCATGTTAACAGACGCCGAGGGCAGATCTCGTGATATGCTCCTTTTACGATGTTTCACCGGAGCTTGCACCGTCAGTCGATCAAAAACTGACAGTCGACCTGGAAAGGTAGCGGGGATTGGTCCTAGCCGACAATGGACCGAGTGGACTGTCACCCACTGACATCCCACTTGTTGACAACAGGAGGAAGAAGTTTGGGAAGCTTCTGACTTCCGTTTGCTTGTCAAGAATTCCCGCAAGTCAGGCCCAGTTGGGCCTAAACGATCCAGCGCAGAGGCTCTGTTGGATCGCGCATAGGACGATGTCCTGCTCCTTTTATCACCGCAGAGGGGATTAGCACTAAATAGTACTCCAGCTCTAGCTTCGCGGCTAAGAACCTGGGGAGCGCCCTTGGATGCAACGTTGTCAACATTTAGGGACGATCCCTGAGCTCCGCTACAAAGCGCGAGCTTAGCGCTTGATGAACTTGGAAGCGAAGCACGCTGTGGTGCTTTACCCGCTATGCTGCTGTGAAGGCGATTAGCCTTAGATAGTGCTTTGGCTTTAAGTTCGCGGCTATGAACATCGTGCGTACGTTGAGGTACAGTAGCTTCGCTCATGAGAACGAGGCTGGCGCGAGTTGTTGCTCTTGAATTGGGCAAAGGTACTGTCGCCATGGTGACTTCGCGGCTAGCAGCATTGTTGGAGCAGGCAGACATCTTGCCTTTTTCTTCACGAGAGAGACGCACTTGCGGCGTAGCTACACCTGAGGCTTCATTCAGAGCCTTCTGCTTTGGTCTCCATATCTGCTTTGACAAGGGAGACATAGGTTCGCAGGGAACCTGACTAGCCACACGCGAGGCTGAGGGGTGTTGGCAAAATTCTGCTTCTGGTTTCTGTTCTGAAACCTTGGCCATGGAGACCTTTCTATGCTTCTGTGCATGAAGCATTAGATCACCCCCAAAGAGGACTTCTTCAAATTTTCCTTGGTCGAAGTGAACGACCAGGTTCTTGAAAGTGATAGGCTTGCACTGCGGGCCTGCTTTCTTGTTGCGCCAGAGGACCGCAGTAGGCTCGCAGAGAGCCTTATCTGTCTCAGCGGAGACTTGCTTTAAAGATTTAGCCAGAAGGACTCTGGCTGCATCGGCTTCCTTGAATTCAGAGATAGACCCGAAGGTCTATTCGTCGCATTACGACACTTGATTCTCAGCAGTGGAGAAATCAATCCCCAGCGAGTCGCCATCTTGTTTTCCATTGATTTGCAAAGGGGAAAACTTACAAAAAAAAGGGTCGAGGAGCTAAATTACAAATAACACAAAAGATTACAAGTAGATCTCCTCGGAGATTCTGGAGAAGTGTGCCGGTAGGAGTCTGGTCAGCGCGTGACCACTTTGTCCCTTTGACGATGCGAGCGATGTGATTCCCTTCTCGCCTGGTTCGGGGAATCAGAGAACAGAAGGTTGGTAGAACCCTCTCGTTTCTTCTCAAAACCGCCTTCTCTTAGGAATTCCTTCTCGCCTGGTTCCGAAAATTTCTTGAGAGGAAGGAAGGTATTAGGGTATCAGCACCCTGATTAGAGAAGAAGTTCTCTAGAGTTTCTGAATTCTTAGAAGCAAGAGACTAGATCTTTATTTGTGCGCGTGGTGCGTCCTCTCGAGAAGCCTGTCGTCTCTTCCCGTCTCTGCGTGGTGGTCGTCTTTCCTTGTGCCCCTGGTGGGCTATTTATAGGGAGAGCAAGGGTATAATTGTCCCTTGAAAATATAGAAACAGATTGAATCAAATCTGTTTAAATCTAAAAAGTAGCCTTGCTGCGAGGCTAGGATCAGCTTTCTGCGAAGCTAGAAGTAGCAGGTCGGTTGATCTCCTGATCTGTTTTGATCCTTTCCATATAATTGGAAGATCTCCCCTGATCCTCTTACTCGTTTTAGGAGAGTCAAGAGATTATGGCAATCAACTGTCAAATTTGATCTCAGATTTGATCTTGATTGGATTTGATCTCAATCCTGATTAGATTTGATCTCATCTGGAGATTTAATTGGTCAAAGGTTGACCATAGCAGACCCGCAGCGGAGCTGCCACGTCGAGCTCGCAGCGGAGCTGGAAGGCGCATCTGGCGAAGTCAGAAGAAAGCTCTTCAGCGGAGCTAGATAACATCTGTGGCGAAGCTACCGGACATCCTTCTGCGCAGTTGCGTGTGGCTTCAAGCGAAGCTAACTCTCTCTGCGGAGTTAACTGAGCACTTCAGGCAAAGCTATAAGTTGGCTTCCTGACGGGGCTGTGAATGGCTTCAAGGCAAAGTTAGGTGATCTTAGCCACTCAGGCGAGGCTATCCCTTTGGGCTCATGAGATGCTAAGTGCTAGCATCTTAGACCTGCTGAGGTCTGTTTAGAGACAATCCGGGCTCACTGTCTGCTTCACTGGATCAGTAGAGTCCAAGTTGCTTCTTTGTCCCTCAGAGATGGGTGAAAACTGATCGTCAGCTTATCTGTCACTTGTCTTTTGTAAATGTCAACAAGTACAGAACTGGTCGTCAGCTTGTCTGTCACTTGTCTTTTGTAAATGTCAACAAGTTTAGACATTGTTCAGGCCAGTCAGTTTGTCTGTCACTTGTCTTTTGTAAATGTCAACAAATTTAGACAATGTTCAGGCCAGTCAGAATCTTGTCTTTTTTAAAGTGTCAACAGTAACCTCTTAATCCCCAACCATAGACACCGATTTCACAAGAGTAAGATTCAAAACAAGTTTCACCCTCGGTCAATCTCTTAATGAGTCCGAGATGTCCCTAGGGGCCAACGTCTATCAATTTTTATTAAGGCTTGGGTTGTGTGAGTGGGGAGGTGGTTTTTGAGATAAGGAAGGGTGATGAAATTCCCACCTTATCTTGTATGGGTTTTACCCTTAATTTCAATTCGTGCAAATGTGCAATATAGACAAGAATATAACACAAAGCGATAAATCACCCACGTATTTGTCCTATGCTATATGCAATGCCATATGTACACCTCAGTCCAGATCACAACAACAGAACAAAATACAGTATATTGGAATTGAATTGACACGTGCCTAAATGCAAATGTCTAAACTATTTTAAAAGCATCCAAAATCGTATTTTAGTTCTTTAGTTTATTGCGGTGTGTAGGCAATCAAAGCAGGAAAGTAATAGTACAGATCCACTAGCTATTACAATTAACACATCCCAACACAACAAGATACACAATGGTTACAAAATAGCCGCGTTGGCGCGGAAAATGTCGCGTTTGCGCGGCTTTTCTTTAGAAGCTGGGTCCTTGCTTTCTAGAGCAGGGAGATGCAAAGCTAGTGTTTGTTCTGCAATATTAAGATCCTGTAAAGAATGTCCTGCACAACAAAACAGAGAAGATAATGTTAACAAAAATATGAAATCAAAGCCATTCCCGTTCCCCAGCAACGGCGCCAAAAATTTGATCGGGGCGAAACTAGCACTCAAAATTGTGTATTTTATGAAATCAATGAAAAGCTTATATGTGCTAATGTTCCCTCATACTTCCGTTATAGCATTGGCTCAACGGGTCAATCCACAGGGACGGGAGGCGATAGAAGCATTAACAGTTTTTATTCACGTCGTATGTTAACAGTTCTTCTTTGTTTAAAGAATGAGAAAAAAATAAAAGAAAATAAAATCCAGAATGTGATAGGTGAGGAGAGGGATGAAAGCAATGTAAAAATAAAAGAGAAGTGGTTTGGGAAACAAAATAGAAAGGAGGATGAAACAAAGATGAACAAAGACGATGGTGAAAACAATGATGAAAAGATAAAAAAAAGTTTTGAAAATGACTTTTAAAACAAAGTAAAAAGAAAGGAATGCTATGAAAGAAGTCTCATAGTTTTTAACTACTAATTACTCCACTAACATGTTAACCTCTTAGTGATAGTTGCCTCACATGGATCCTTGGCCATCACTAATCCTTGGCTTCAAGAGACGATACAAAGCATGGCAAATAAGATGGTTCTTCACATTCAAACTTGCATCAAGAGCAAGCTAATACAAACATTAGATCATCAAACCATTAGAAGCAAGCATGAAATAAGAGAGAGTTAGCTTGGTTAGCAAGTTAGCAAGTTAGATGTTAGAACCCATCAACATGAGCTGATTGGTCGCTAATGTTGCATATTTAATATCATATTTCCATACTTATTATAGAATAAAAGCTGCATTGTCCTAATTAACTGTTTAATTTATTTGCAGGCCCATTCTTTAAGGAGATGAAGAGAAATGAGCCCAAAGCCCACCAAAATTCAGAATTAAATCAGAGTTAATTCGAGCTCAGAGAATCAGGGCAAAATCAAGAGGTTGAAAACCGGTTGAGAAGAATCCTCTCAGAATCGATCGGTTAAAACCAAGAATCAAAGGCCATTTCGTCAGAATCCTGGACTCAAACGAAGAAACCAACTACAGATAAAGTCAGAAGGCAAAACCCGGGCGACCCACCAAAAGGGTGTGGCCACCTGGCCACACCCTGGCCACGAAAACGCGGCCAAAGCCGCGTTTCCGCGGCATTGTTGGGGAGTTAGGGGGAGCGTTTGCTCCCCCGATCTCCCCGGGATCTTCCTCGTGTGGGTTATTCCTATAAAAGGGCAGTATTTGTGCTGAAAATGGGACGACCATGCAGAGTTAGGATTTAGACTAGTTTTTCATTTCTTAGTTTAGGTTTTTATTTTTCTTGTTCATGTAATTTTAGTTTTTATTTATGTAATTCAGAGGAGATTGACTTTCATCGAAGAACAAGAATGAAGCTTGAGCTAAAAGTGACAATGGTGTAAGGTTTATTTCTTTTCTTTAATCGTTATGAAATCGAATCGATGTTCTTTCTTCGTATGTACTTCTTTTTAGTTTTCTTCTTCTTCTTTTCTACTTCACTTTTCTTTTTGGTACAACTGTCTTCCAAGTGAGTCTAAAGCATCGAAAGAGCCTTGCTTTTGCGAGTGCCACCGATAGCTCATGACGATGGAATTGTGAGTCTCTCTGTATCATTTCATGCTTGAGTATCTTGATGATGTAATGTGAAAGAGACCAAAAATCGACTCTTATGGGCTATGCGCTGATTGCCTCCAATTCAAGGTAACATCGTCGCAAAAACTCAAGGTAAGCTTTTGGTGGAAAGAAGGTGAGTAATTATTTGTATTTCTTTTCTTTTATTTCTGTAAATTAAATCACCAACACTCCTCTTCCAACTCTTTCTTCTCCACTTCATTTGTACATAGTCGCTTTCATCTTTTTCTGATTCTTTCCACCTTCTTCATCTCTCATTTTCTTTCTAACTTTAACATAATTCTTTTTCCTTTTTATTTCTTAAAAACAAAGAAGAACTTTCGTTTTGTTTTCATAACGATTTCAATAAAGAACCGTAAACGCTTCTATCGCAAAACCCTCCTTGTGGATCACGACCCGCATAGCCACTTGCTATAGCGGTAAGAATTGAGCACTTGCACCCCTTTGTTCTTAAATCTAAATTCTTTATTTTGTGTGCAGGTTGGGCCTCAATCAAATTTTGGCGCCGTTGCCGGGGAGGGTAACGTTTTTATTGAAATCTGATTTGTATTGAAATTTTTTTTTTAACTAAAACGAATTTTCTTCTCTGTTGCAGGTTAAGGGCAAGCAAAGCAGGAAACTAAGGTTGCAATAAAATATAAGTGGCCTTGGGCCTCTGCTCTAGAAAGCAGAGACCAAGTGCCCTCTGCTTTGCCGCGTTTTCTCGGCCAAAGCCGCGGATCCGCGGCAGAAAAGAGTTGACTACTAACGTGATTTTTTGCAGGGCTGCTTGCTTTGCAAATTCTAGTTTTCTGCAACTTTACTTTTTCTTATATGCCATCACATAAGCCTGCTAATAACAAACAGTAAAATACTTGTTGAAAAGATAAAAGTTGATTAGACGTTTGCATTTAGGCACGTGTCTTTTCAATTCATTTATTTTTACTGTTGAAGAGTGCTGGAGCAAGGTACGTTCGCATTGCATGTAGAATAGGACTTATCTCTTGGTTGATTTTCATTGCTTTGAGTGAATCTTATTTACATATCTTGTACACTTGCACAAACTTATCTTAAGGGCACTAACCCATAACAAGATAAGGTGGGGATTTAATCACCCGTCCTTGACCCAAAAATCAGATTCCAAGCACTCACTAACCCAAGCCTAACTAAAAAAGAGTAGACGTTGGCCCTAGGGACATCTCGGACTCAATTAGGAGATTATCCTAAGGGGGAAAGATGTTGGAATTTGACTCTTGTCAAATCAGTGTCTAGGAAAGGGATTAAGAGCCGAAAGCCCGAAGGTTGGTGGTTATTTAATTAAGGAACGTCTTTGACGGAAAACCTCCCACCAACCTTGCCCTGACCTGGCTGATTAGCTTGTGGTCAAAGTCTGCATTGGACCTCCCGTGGATAGTCTAACCAGTTAGGAGTCGTCTAGGTCATAGGTCTACCCTAACTTAGGTTAGAATTTTTTCTTTTTCTTTGTTTGTTTATTTGTTTGTTTTTCTTTCTTTTTGTTTGTATTCCATTGTGTGATATGGCCTATAATAACAATTTTTCCAATTTCAATAATAATCCATATTACACATCAAACTCTTTTTCGGATATTACCAACCCGGCATATCATGACTTTAACCAACCTAGTGTGTCGGATTGGTCTTATCCGAATCAATATAACCCATGTCCCCCATCGTATGACTATAATTTCCATAACGATTTCAACTCTTCACAGAGTCAGTGGGGATTCACCTACCCCGAGCATAATTTTTAACCAACTTGTCCCCCTTATCCACCTAGTCCACAATATCCCCAAGAGTCATACTCAGTTCCACCAGTCCAAAATAGAAAACCATCAATTTTGGAAAGGAGTATGCGTAAGTCCAAACAACAATCACAAAATCTGATGGACTCACAATTTCACTACCACTTCCAAGATAACACTTCATCTTTTCATCAAAATAATGAATCCATCAATTAAGAAAAGATGCTTGAAGCCATGACTCATGCTCAAAACGCTCGTAATCGTGACATAGATATGATGGTCGAATCTCTACGTTCTCACCGTTTGACCAGTTCTGATGTCACTAACCATCCTGTTAGAGCCGATGAGTCAGGTTGTTTTGGAAATCAAGATTCCATTTCAGAACAACCATTTGAACTTGCCCAAACTCCAAATTTTGAAAAAGATATTGATAGTTTGGCAAGTTATTCTTTTCCTGAAATAGAACTTGAAAATGAGTATGATTCTGAACCCCAACCTAGTGATTCAATTTTACTTCATGATTCAATAATGACTCCGGTGTCTTTACTTGATTTTAATCTTTTCCCCGAGTCAACATTGCATCCTGTGCCAGTTCATCATGAAATTGAATCACCTATTTTTGATGATCATATTGAACTTGACCAATTTTATAATCTTAAAAATCCCATTGATAAATTGGCAAGTTCTCATTTTTTTGATATTGAACTCAATGAGATATGTGACCTAGATTCCCAAATCCGTGATCCAGTTCAACTTTCTGAATCAATATTGACTCCTGTTTTGTTACCAAACTTGAGTAATATTTTAGAGTCAGTTTTGATTCCCCCACCTATCATTCCTGAACTTGAATCACTAATATTAAGTCACATTCCATTGTTGGAAAATAAATGTGGACTTGAGTTTCACTTTCTTGACTTGGACCCACTTCCTGAACCAATCTCGACTCCTGAGCCTTTACTTGACTTAAGTCACCTTCCTGAGTCGGTATTAGTTCCTGTACTTCATGAGTCCAAGTCAATCATTTTATCTTTTGACACTCCATTCTGGGACGAGGAGGTTGACAAATTTGACTCCGAAATTAGTTATGGAATTTGGAAATTAGATAGGGTCAAATACTTAATAAAAATCCTTTATGGACACATATTTTTAGTGGGTTATATTAGAGTAATTTCTGGTGGGTTCCTCCGAGCCCCAAGAAAATTTGATTGGGCCGCATTTCGTAGACCAATCAGACCACCACCGGAACCGCCACCTTAAGGTAACATTTTCCTTCCCTTTCTTCTTTTTCATGCATCTATGCATTAATTCATACATTGAGGACAATGCATGAGATAGGTGTGGGGGAGGGTTCTAACATAACTTAGGTTTTTCTTTTTATTAAAAACTTTTTGAAAAATAGAAACAATATTTTGACTTATTTTTGTAAGAAATTAAGTTAATTTTAAGGAATAGGAAAATCCAAATTAGGATTTCTTATACCTGGTCAAAATAAGATTATTTGTTTGATTTTTAGGGTTAGGAAGAAAATTTGTCAAAGTAATTTAGTCTTGATCTTTACCTTGATGAAATATGCACATTTCATACACTTACACACTTAGGGTTCAAAAACAAAGAATCTTATGCCTTATAAAAAATAAAAATAAAAAAAGGAAAAAAATAAAAGACAAACAAATCTAATTATTGATTAGCTAGGTGCTTTGGCCTAAGCAAGCCTTAGTATTTATGCGAAAGATGATTAGATAAGTTTGAGAAAAAATATATATGAAAATCCTCTGATTAAGCTGGGTATTTGTGCCTAATAAAGCATAAGTATTCACGCCTAAAAGAGGTTCATATAATAAAAATCCTTAGTTTTGTGGCCTTATTTGCTCGAGTCCTTAAGTCCTTGGGGTGTTTTCTCAACCGGTGCCCTAAGACCGTTTGGTTTGGGAGTCATCGATTAAAGGCTCATTACATGGGCAGATTAGAAAGCCTAATAGAACTAAGGAATAATACCACCAAAAAATATATATATATATAAATAAATAAGGCATAAGAGTTAGAGTTAATGAACCCTTAGTCAAAATTTTCACAATTACAAGGTGCATATGACTTAGGGTAAAGTAATAGACTAGATGAGAAGTACAATTTGACTCCTTACTTTGATTGATAACAAATTTTTGAATAGAGTTTAGGAATGAAAAATTCGATTTTCCTATAACTTATAGATTGCTTAGATCTTACAATTATATTTCAAATATTTTTCTCTTTCAAAATGCTTTTCGAAAATACTAACTCTTTGTTTCCTTTCTTTATGGATTTTGTGGGTGTAATCCGCTGAAAACCCTCACGAGACAAAACTCGTCCTCTAGGGGAAACCTAGAGGTTTAACGGCTTGTTTCACATGCTCAGTGCAATCGCGTGACCTGCGAAAGTGGTCTAATAATCCTTAGTATAGTTTAGTTGTTTTGCTCGAGGACAAGCAAAAGATAGGTATGGGGGTGTGATTGGTCGCTAATGTTGCATATTTAATATCATATTTCCATACTTATTATAGAATAAAAGCTGCATTGTCCTAATTAACTGTTTAATTTATTTGCAGGCCCATTCTTTAAGGAGATGAAGAGAAATGAGCCCAAAGCACACCAAAATTCAGAATTAAATCAGAGTTAATTCGAGCTCAGAGAATCAGGGCAAAATCAAGAGGTTAAAAACCGGTTGAGAAGAATCCTCTCAGAATCGATCGGTTAAAACCAAGAATCAAAGGCCAATTCGTCAGAATCCTGGACTCAAACGAAGAAACCAACTGCATATAAAGTCAGAAGGCAAAACCCGGGCGACCCACCAACAGGGTGTGGCCACCTGGCCACACCCTGGCCGCGGAAACGCGGCCAAAGCCGCGTTTCCGCGGCATTGTTGGGGAGTTAGGGGGAGCGTTTGCTCCCCCGATCTCCCCGGGATCTTCCTCGTGTGGGTTATGCCTATAAAAGGGCAGTATTTGTGCTGAAAATGGGACGACCATGCAGAGTTAGGATTTAGACTAGTTTTTCATTTCTTAGTTTAGGTTTTTGTTTTTCTTGTTCATGTAATTTTAGTTTTTATTTATGTAATTCAGAGGAGATCGACTTTCATCGAAGAACAAGAATGAAGCTTGAGCTAAAAGTGACAATGGTGTAAGGTTTATTTCTTTTCTTTGATCGTTATGAAATCGAATCGATGTTCTTTCTTCGTATGTACATCTTTTTAGTTTTCTTCTTCTTCTTTTCTACTTCACTTTTCTTTTTGGTACAACTGTCTTCCAAGTGGGTCTAAAGCATCGAAAGAGCCTTGCTTTTGCGAGTGCCACCGATAGCTCATGACGATGGAGTTGTGAGTCTCTCTGTATCATTTCATGCTTGAGTATCTTGATGATGTAATGTGGAAGAGACCAAAAATCGACTCTTATGGGCTATGCGCTGATTGCCTCCAATTCAAGGTAACATCGTCGCAAAGACTCAAGGTAAGCTTTTGGTGGAAAGAAGGTGAGTAATTATTTGTATTTCTTTTCTTTTTTATTTCTGTAAATTAAATCACCAACACTCCTCATCCAACTCTTTCTTCTCCACTTCATTTGTACATAGTCGCTTTCATCTTTTTCTGATTCTTTCCACCTTCTTCATCTCTCATTTTCTTTCTAACTTTAACATAATTCTTTTTCCTTTTTATTTCTTAAAAACAAAGAAGAACTTTCGTTTTGTTTTCATAACGATTTCAATAAAGAACTGTAAACACTTCTATCGCAAAACCCTCCTTGTGGATCACGACCCGCATAGCCACTTGCTATAACAGTAAGAATTGAGCACTTGCACCCCTTTGTTCTTAAATCTAAATTCTTTATTTTGTGTACAGGTTGGGCCTCAATCATGAGCCATCAATGGCTCTTGCAAGAGTAAGGTCGTGTAGAGGCTATTAGATTCATGTGGATTATCAAGTAAGTGGTTAGATGGTTAGTGGTTAGTAGTTAGATTGCCATGAAAAGAAGAAATTAGCAAAGCATCATGTAGAAGATGGAGAAGATTACAATGGAGAAGAAAGAGGCACCTTTACAGAGATTGTCACCATCTATTACATCAATCCCTCTCTATCTCTCTCTGAATCTCTCAGCCCTACTACAAGATCTAAAAACGAAATACAAATACAAAATACAAGAAATGAAGAACACCTACCTACACTACACTAAAACATAGAAACCCTACCTTAAAAACAAAAACTGCTTGCGTTCTGGGTCTCTACAGGGGTTTTTATAGGCAAAAATAGCTTCTAGAAGACGAGACGGGGCTAAGCAAGGGAATCTAAATCGACACGTGGCCCCACCACATTGCCGCGGATCCGCGGCAATTGCCGCGGATCCATGGCAATACCAGGGACAAAAGTCCATGGTTTTGGTGCGGGGATGCGCGGCGCTTCGTGGGACTTCTTGGTATTATTCGATTTTGGGTATATTCGTTCGAATCTTTGTCTAACATGCGCAAAAGTCTAGATTCAATGCATCTTCTAGATCCAAGTAATGCGGATTTAAAACCCAAAAATGGGTTTAATTAAGCTCTTATTACTCCTTTGCCCTTAAACTCTTGATTAACCTGCAAGAGAGTCCAAAACACGGTTTAGACTGACATTTTATTCATAAATCGGTGGGAAAATGTGATATAATAATGCAGAATTGTGGACTAATCACCAGGTAACCGTCACTTTTTGAAGGGGCGCGACACTCGAGGTTGGTGTTGCGAATCAAATATGACGGTTCGGATATGATCCATCGCAATATGTGTAGGCTTCTGATCAAGTAGCTGCTCAAATTTGAGGGTTTAAAAGCATCACTCTTTCAAACCTAGACATTATCCCCAAATTCCTGAGTTTTTCAACCTCTCGTCTTCTTCCTCGTGTGATCTTCCTGTCACCAGATCTTCTTCACTCATCCTTCTTCTTCAGAGATGACGAAGGGAGGCAAGTTTGGCACTATCAGTAGCGCAAGCAAAGGCAAGGCCGTGGTGGAGAAGAAAGGGAAGAGATCCCAGTTCTGCACCAGGGTTGACATGAATTTTGATCCAAAGATCACGAAGCTCCATAGCTATGGATTTTGATCCAAAGACCACGAAGCTCCATAGCCAGGAGGAGGTTGACAAGTACCAGGCGAAATATGGTGTCCGCCTCTCCCTTGGGATCAAGGTCAAATTCTGCCCTCAGGGCACTGGGTTTGCTTTGCCTCCCCCAAACGGTGGTGTTTACATGCACCCTCAGATTCTGACGCTGGGGCTAAAACTGTCGTTGATGAAGTCATCCATAGCATTTTGATCCACTACAGGGTTGCCCCTCGTAGTTGTCGGGGGTGGCCTGCTGCACTGTGCTTGGGTTCGAGGCCCTCTGTGCCCTGAGTGTCCCGGAGGCTTGCTAACGTGAGGTTTTCAGCGCTGCCTACGCGCTATGAAAGACTAGCCAATACATGCGCTACTTCGTGCCCCAGAGTGGGTGGGAGAAAATAATCATCAACATGGTGGATAGTGACCACGGTATGCGGGATATCGTGGTCCGAGTGACTGGTCCATGGGAGATTGAGTCGGAGGATGAGCGCGGAGCCATCCGATCACTTGGAACTTGGGCCCAATCAGTCGAGAGGAGCGTCGCTCTCCTCCGATGTTGAAGCAAAGCTGCAAGCTAGCAGCTATTAACTATGACCTCCGCAATTGGAACTGGCTGTTGGACCCGAACAGGCCTCCCGTGCCCCTAGTTATCCCGAGGGTACCAGCTCTGAGTATAAAACAGTGATTGTCGAGTCTGTAAGGCTAAGGGTCCCGGGGCGAGTATGTAGGTCACCTAGAGGGGGGTGAATAGGTGACAAGCTAATCTAATGCAAAACTAATACGAAATTAAAACTAATTATTCAAACTGAAAACTATTACACTACACACAACGTATAATACAAGAATGTAGCTGAATTTCTAGTGAAGAGCTCTGGACTATCTCCTCAAGATTCCTCTAGATTAAGAGTTGAGGTGCCACTATGGCTCTCTTGGTTGAATACAAGTGTGAGCAAACAATCCAAGCATATAACAATAAAGCACAAGTATATCAAGCATATAATAGATAAAACAATAAGCATATGCAAGATATAATAAGCAAGAGAGAGAGAGAAATGAACAATCGCAAACACGAGAGATTTGTTTCGAGATTCGAGCACACTTGCTTTACGTCCGCGCCTTCAACATCATGAAGGATTTTCACTAAAACGATCTCGCAAGATCACCCGGTGCCGCAACACCTACAATGAGCTCCCTCAAGAACTCTTGGACTTTTAAGTCCCTCAGTTGTTCCCGCAAGAACAACACATGCAAGCACACTAGCTTGCCGAGGCCGCACCTCTACACCAAGCTCCCACAAGAACTCGTCACAACGCGAACTCACAAGTTCGCCTCCTCAAATAAAAGGAAGAACACTTGGTGATCTCTACACTTTGATCACCAAAAATAACTCTCACAACAAGTATCCTAGAGGATGAGTTAAGCAATGAAAAGCTCAAGCTTGTGTGAGAAAACTAAATAGAATGAGTGGAGGAAAAGCTCAATAAAGCTCTTTTGAAAACACAAGAGATTTACTCTTGAAAACTCTCTTTGGGTTATGGAAATAAAGCTCTAAAAACTTGCTTAGAAATTCTGGAGAAAAGCTCCAGAAAATAGCCTAAAAATCTTGCTCAAAAATATGGCCAAAACTCCCATTTATAGAGGCATCAGAAAACTAGCCGTTGGGGCCATATTGGACTGTCGATCGACCGGCCAACGATCATATTTATGACCGTTGGGATTGTCGGTCGATTGCCCGGTCGACCGTACCCAGGTCTCAACCTGTTGGTCGACCGAGGCAAGAACAAGAGAGCTCGCTCTCTGGCTGGTTGATCGTTCGATCGATCAGGGCCAGATCCAGACAGTAAACTCTCTAGATTGATCGACAGCCCGATCGACCTGCTCTCAGGCCAGGCAATGTGCACGTCTCTGTGCACATCTGTCGACCACTTGCTCGATCGACTTCTGGTTCGGTCGATTGATCGGGAAAAATCGCGCACAAAATGTGTATGTTTTGAAGTGAAGATTTAAAGTGTGTGTGCTTTGGCTTCCTCGATACTTCCGTTATAGCATAGAGGCTAAAACGAGTCGAATCCACAAGGACGGGAGGCGATAGAAGCTTACACGGTATGTTCACGTGTATGTTAACGATTCTTCAAAGTTTTAAAGAATAAAAAGAAAAGAAAAGAATGAATGAAAAGAGAATTACGGTGAAATACAAAGAAGTGGGAAACATTGAAAAGAATGGTTTTTGTGGTTTTTGATATTTCTAAAATAAGTGAAAGAGAAAGAAAACTCACGGCTACTAACTACTAATGACTCTACCAACATGCTAACCTCTTAGTGATAGTTGCCTCACATGTATCATTGGCCATCACTAGTCCTTGGTTCAAGAGCTATTCAAAGCATGACCCATATATAACTCATCACAACCCAACTCAACAAACAAGTGCAAGCTACACTTAAATCATCAAAACCCGATAAGAGCAAGCATGAAGTAAATTAATGTTAGCTTATTAGTGGTTAGGAAGTTAGAGTGTTAGATCCATCATCATGAGCCATCAATGGCTCTTGCAAGAGCAAGGCCAAATCGAGGCTATTAGATTCATGTGAATTATCATCAAAGAAGTTAGACTAGTTAGTGGTTAGTAGTTAGTTGCCATGAGAGAAAAACTAGCTAAACATGTAAAAGAGATTAGAGAGAAGAAAACATAGAGAGGTAAAGAGAGCACCTTTCATAGATTGTCACCTTCTATTACAAGCACTCTTACATTCCAAGCATGTACCACTCTCTCTCCCTATTACAAGATCTAAAAGAAATAAAAAATACAAGGGAGGAAGAAGAAGAAAAACTACACTACACTATCCTAAACTACAAAATGGAAATGAAACTACTCCTAAACTCTATATCTCCCCAACTCTGGAACCCCAAGGGGGTATATATAGGCATCAGGGGAACAGGGGGCCAGGGGACAAACCCTGGCCCGAAGCGCAGCCGCGGCCGTGTGCGGCCGCGCGCCTCGCGCCGCCTGCTGCTCTGTCTGCTCTTGTTCCCCTGTTGGCAGGATGTCTTGGTTTTGGGTTTTGGGTCTCAGATTTGGACAGAATCATCTCCAAAGTCAATGGCTATTTGTTGTAGGCCTTTAATCACCAATTAAATGGTGATTTAAGTCTTCTTCTTTATTTGCACACCATGAACCTAGGATCAAGTAAGCAAGGTATTATTAGTAGAATTTATTATCAAATAAATGTGAGAATATGATGAAAATTATGCAAAATTAGAGACTAATCATACCCCCACACTTATCTTTTGCTCGTCCCGAGCAAAACAAAAAAAACCTAAGGAAATTATTACACCACTTTCGCAGGTGACGCGATTGCACTGAGCATGTGCAACAAGCCGTTAAACCTCTAAGTTTCCCCTAGAGGAGGAGTTTTGTCTCCTGAGGGTTTTTAGCGGATTACACCCACAAAATCCATAAAGAAAGAATTAAATGTTAGTGTTTTTAAAACGCATTTTGAAATAGAGAAAAGTGTTGAAATATTTTTGTGAAAATATAAGTGATCCAAGGTCAGAGGTTAACCAGAAATTGTTCTTTCTTAAACTAAGTCAAAATGCAAAAAATCTTGTTATAAATTAAATGTAAGAATTTAAAATTGAATTGACTTTTGATCTTTCATAAAACTCTTAGAAAAATATGCACTTTGTGAACAGTGATGATTTTTGGGATATCGACTCTAACTTTCATGCCATTTATTTATATTATATATATATATATATATATTTTCTTCCCTTAGTTTTTTTAGGCTTTCTTATTTACCCGGGTAGTGAGCCTTTAGCCGGTGACTCCCAAACCAGATGGTCTTAGGGCACCAGATGAGAAAACATCCCTCGAACTTAAGGACTCGAGTAAACAAGGCCACAAAACTAAAGGGGATTATTTATTTTTTTGTCCACCGTTTTAGGTGTGAATAATCATGCTTCCTGAGGCATAATTACCCAACTTCAATAAGTGGTTTTTATTTATCATTCATTTTTTTTGAATATATATTTTTTTATGGCATTTTCAGTCTTTGTTTCAATCCCAAAAATTGTGTAAGTGTGGAGTGCATAAATATAAGGCAAAATTTTCAAGATCAAATTATCTTTTTAAGTTTACTTTCTTATCCTAAAATTTAAACAAGATCTATTATTTTGACTCGGTTTAAAATTTCATAATTTGAGGTCTTCCTAATTCCTAAGATAATCTTAATTTTCTTAAAAATGGATCAAAACTATTTCTCTTATTTCAAAAAGTTTTGTAAAAAGAAAAGAAAAGAGTTTTTTTTTAAAAGAAGTGTAAAAGAAAGAAAATATAAAACTAACTACGTTAGTAAACCCTCCCCCACACTTATCTCATGCAGGGTCCTCAATGCATCGTGAATGTGTAAATACATGAAACAAATGGAGAGGGAAGGAAGATTACCTTAAGGGGGTGGCTCTGGTGGTGGTCGGATTGGGCCAAGCGTTGCGACCCAATCAAGATATCGTGGATCATCCAGAAATCCACCAAGGACCTCTCTAATATGACCCCAGAAAAGAATGATGGATTGAATGGTCTTATTGAAAATTTTATCTCCATCTAATTTCTAATTTTCAAAAATAATTACTGAGTCATTTTTGTCAACATTCTTGTCAAACAATGAAGTGTGATTTTGGAAGATGATGAATTTGGACTCAAAGGGATCAGGAATAAAAACCGACACCGACTCAGGAATTTGACTCAGATCAAGTCGAGAGTCAACAATGAGAGTCGAAATTGGTTCAAAAATAGGGTCCAAACCAAAAATTGATATTCACACACTTTCCCCAATAATGAAGTGTGATCGTGAGAGATTGATGATTCCATTTCACGGTGTACTGGTACAGGATTCAATGTTTGTAAAATCACCTAGAGGGGGGTGAATAGGTGATGGCTAATCTAATGGTCACTTAATGCCTAATAATGCGGAAGCTAAAACAATTATGACCAAATTAAATCTTTTACACTAAACACCACGTATAACACAAGAGTGTTGCCGAATTCCCCGTGAAGGGCTCTGGACAAACTCCTCTAGATTCCCCTTGAATGGGTTGAGGTGCCGCGTTGGCTCTCTTGGTTGAATACAAGTGTTAGTCAACAATCCCAAGCAAGTATATCAATTTAAGCACACAATGAATATCTAGCATATAAAGACGAGCACAATAAAAGTATGCAAGATATAAAAGAGATAAAGAGAGAGAGAGAGAGAGCAATCGCAAACACAAGGGTATGTTTCGAGGTTCGAGCACACTTGCTCTACATCCCCGCCTTCGACACACGAAGGATTTCCACTATGCAAGATCCCAATGGATCTCTCCTCGGTGCCGCAACACCTACAAGCCCTCGGACTCCCTAGTCCCGTACACACGCAAGCCCCACAAGCTTGCCGAGGCCGCACCTCGAACCAAAGAGTTCACAACCGAACTCCAAACCACCACGAGCACACTTGCCCGTCTCCTCAAAGTACAAGAATGAAATCTTGGTGATCCAACACTTTGATCACCAATGAAAGCTCTCACTACAACACTCCTATAAGATGAATAGACAATGGTTGCTCAAGTGTTTGTGTGAGAAAAGTAAGGATTGAAACTTTGGTGAAAGACTCAAGAAATCTCTTTAAACACTCTTGATAAAATCTTCCCTTTTGATTGGAAGTATTAGCACTCAATTTTGTGGAGAAAAACTCTTCTGAAAGAATGGGAAAAACTGGCTCTAAAGGTCTCCAAAATCTTGGCTTAAAACAATGACCAAACCCCCAAATTTATAGGCCAGAAAAATATAGCCGTTGGGGTCTGTCAGGCCTGCCGGTCGACCGGGTCGGTCGACCGCCAACGGTCAGAAATCCGACCTTTGGAGCCACGGTCGACCGCCCTGGTCGACCGAGCCACTGGAGCAGAGAGTCGAACTCTCTGTCGGTCGACCCGTACGGTCGGCCGAAATTTCCAGAGAGCAGAGCTCTCTGGAGCGGTCGACCCGTACGGTCGGCCGTCCTCCAGTGCACAAAGGCGTGCACGTCTGTGCACGTCGGTCGACCGAGCCGGTCGACCGACTTCAGAGTTAGTCGACTATAAAGGAAGCAAGTCGACTTATCTGAAGCTTGAAACAATTTTTCTGGGATTCAAAGGTTAGTCTTTTGGCTCAAATAAAATCCCATAAATACACAGAAAATCTACAAAATAAGTTTTACCAATATACTTTGATATACAAACATGCTTGCACAAAATCAAGGCATGTTATAAAAGATTGGACTATTTTTGTAACTTGAAAATATTTGGCTCATGATAAAAACTGTTTTTCCAAAACAATATTTTTCCAAAACATGTTTTTCCAAATCTTCATCAAATACAAAAACAAGATATACTTTTAAAGCATAGTGTGTATGGATATGATCCACTACACAATCAAGATGAAATATCTATGTTTTTGACAATAAGCATAAACTTGGTTTTGGTTAAAAGATGTAAACATGAATACCAAAAACCAACCATGTATTTTTCTAAAAGAAAATCTTTTGTAACAACAAAACTATCAAGAGTGTGTGTGATAAATACTTGAGCAATCCACCAACTATTCTATCCTTTACATTTTTACTCTAAAACAAAAACAAAATCTTATACCTAGACACAAGTCTTCATCTTCTTGAAGTCTTCACTTGAAGGCTTCTCATCTTCTTGACTTGGTCCAAGCTTGATCCAAAAGCTCCTTGGATCACTCCGTGCTAGCTCCAAATCTTGACATTTTATCCTTTGTTGAGCTATGCACCTACTAAGATCTTGATAATGAATCTGTCACTAATTAAACACAAGATCATTAGTAAACATAACTTCATGAGTTGATCATCATCAAAACTAGGGTGATAGGCCTTTGGGCCAACAATCTCCCCCTTTTTGATGATGACAAAACTCATGAAGTTATATATGCATGGATTAAAGTAAAGCTTCAAAGAAAGCTCCCCTTAACTCATGCATAACAATTAAATAATAGATATGGCAATGAGGCGCATGAATATGTATGCAAGTATGGAGATAAAACATTCAACAAGCATAAATCAAAATCTTTTTCTCCTATTTGCAATACAAAAATATATATGCATAAACATAATTCTTTATTCAAACATGCATATAAACTCAACTCAAATTCTTCTCCCCCTTTTTGTCATTCATCAACAAAGGGGTCAAAGTAAAAACAAATCAAATTTTTCTCCCCCTTTTTGTTAAAAACAAAGAGATCAAGAAGGGGTAATACAAATCAATCAATAAAGATTTATATGCGATATACATTCATGAAGAGGAAGACGCTAAGTTAGCTTCCCTACACATATGCATTACATGAAGAAGGGATGACAAGCCCTAACTCACATAACACATATTATGTAATGCATAAAAGGAGATGTGAAGCTCCCCCTACACACGTATGTTATATAAAGAAGAGTTGTCAAGCTCCTTAATTTATAATATACTCAACATGAATCTATATGTAAGAGAGATGTTAAGCTCTCCTTGCATATAAGAAATACAAATAAAAAATTTTAAAGTTTTTCTTTAAAATTTTGAACTTTCTTAATAAAACACATTTTGAGATATCAAGTAAACAATTTTTTTATTTTGATATCAATTTTGAAAACATATTGCATAAGCTTTAAGAATTTTACATTGTGCTATAAGAACAATTGATTCACTCTCTTAAAGCACAAAAGATCACATATATGTATGAAAAGATAATACCAATAGAAATTGATATAATTTAAATTTGAAAGCATTCATACATACAATCAAAATATGAGTATATAAGAATCATATTGATACCAATTGAAAATATCCAATGATACCAATTGAAGAGCAAGCTTATCATATACTCTACCATATGAAGAATTTGCACTAGTTAATATGAAAATATTTTAAAACTAGTACGGAATCCTTCAAGTAAGGAATAAAGCAAAAATGTTTTTCATGAAAACACAAGTAAATCACATGGCACTAAAAACACTCTAATATCCATAAAGTCTAAAAAATTTTCAAAAGAGGTGAGTGCACTAGTGTTATGTGGAACATGGTATCATGAAAATGTCAATAAAGCTCAATATTCCTTTAAATGAGAAAACATGAAAATCATCACAAATTTTTTATTCATTTTTTTAAAAAAATTATATTTCAAGGTACATGTATGTTTTGACAACACAATAAGTATACATACATATCTCTTAAACACAATTGAGTCCATATAAATAGATTTGCATTAAAGGCAAATGACTCAAGAGGTATACATGTATATCTTAAGGTTTGGCAAAATAAGCATATACATGAAATGAAAGCAGATGATCATAACACAAATCCAAAATGGAAATATAAGTTTAAAATTGTATGGATCATCAAAACCAAGCAATACAAGCACATTTCATGGGTTCAAATAAGCATTCAAGCACAAATATAAATAAATTTATTTGTGGCCCACGATATGTACAAGTATAAATCCTAGTGTTGACAAAAACTAACATTTAAACTAATATTCAAATCATAAAGCATCAAATCTTGAGAAAAATAGGATCATGTGTAAATCTCAAAAAAAACTATTTGAAGAATAAATAACTAGTATAAATTGTTTTTGAAAAACTAGTTAAAGATCCTTCAAATACATCAAATCTTATATTTTTCATAAACATAACTAGACACACAAAAATTTAAGCACTCATGGTCTATAAGGCTCAAAAATGATTTTAACAAAAGTGTGAGTGTTAAACGATCATGTAACTAGCATTTTTATGAAAATAGTCAATGAAGCTCAAAAAGATCATAAGTCACAATTTTTTTTTAACAATTTAACTCAAAATCATTTTTCATAAAATCAACAAACTTCTAGGTATATGTATGATTTATCCAATTCTAACAATATGCATACATATCCCAAATAAAAGAGTCTATTAATGATGTTTGCATGAAGGCAAGAGACTCACGGGTATACATGTATATTTATTAGATTTAAATTAATAATACATATACATGAAGTAAAGCATAAAAATAAGGCAAAACATGTATAAAAGAGAATCATCAAAACTAGTCTATACATATGCATATAGTGGATACAAATGAGCATGAAGTTCAATTATATATGAATCAATTGTAATTCACTATTCATATATGTATAAATGCAAGTTTGACACATTCTACATCTAAGCATGTAAATACCACATGAAGCACACAAAAATATGAACATGCTATATGATATATGAAATTAAAAGCATGTACATAAAAGTAGGAGTTTAGAGATTGTTACCAATACCAAAGCTCCTAACATGGTGGTTGTCCCACCAAAACTCCTTGATAGTGATGCATCCCAAAAGTATGTCCATCATGTCCAAGTGCATCCACTACCAAGGCACCAAATCTCTCACGTCTTGAGAGATCCCTCACCTACATCAAAAACATAGGGTGAGGGTTTTGGTACCCATTTTTGCTTGGGTCCTTTGGGGTTAGACTTGTAAGGAACCCAAAATCTTTTATTAGCAAAATTAAATGATCTAACCTATCATAACAAAATTTTGCTAAATGGCCTTTGCGGCCACAATGTGTACATATGTACACCTTAGTATGCTTATGTGTGTGGGTGTGAGCATGATGTTCAACATAAGCATGATGTGGATGTGCATGAACATGTGGAGTTTGTTTCTTTGAAAACAATGACTCCAATTTAGTATGATTAAATGCACAAGAGTCCAATGTTGAACTCAAATTATCAATTTTATTTTTCAAATTCTTAATCTCATTAGTTGTGGCATGTAAAGCATGATGAGATATGAAATCATTTTTCTTTTACCTTTTAGAAACGGAATCTTTTTCTTTTTCAACAAATTTTCTTTTCAAAGTAATATTTTCTTGAAAAACAACTTCTTTTTGTTTTCCCACCAAATCAATCTTATTTTTCAAAGACACATTCCCTTCACATAAATCATTCAATTTTGACATGAGGGAAACATTTTCATTTTTCAAAACCTCATTCTCTTTTTCAATGCATGCCATTTTATTTTCTAATGAATCTTTTTCATTTAGCATGGCATCAAAATTCTTTTTAATTTTCTTATTATCTTTTTCTAAACATGCAATGTTATCTCTAAAAGAATCATATTCTTTATGCATGCAAGCAATGTTCTTTTTCAAATTTTTATTTTTCTTTTTAAGCATGTCATATTTTTCAAGCACAAGTTGACAATAAGCAGTAAGCTCATCATATGACATGTCTTCATCATCGGATTCGGTATTTACCTCAAGGGGTTATCCCCTTGGACCATGTAGCACACGTTGGAGGTGTCGCTTCCAACGTCCGAATCGCTCCCGGCATAATATAGATCCTTTTCGCCAAGAGAGGTGATGATGTTCCAAGCTACAAAAGTCAATTCAACATTAGAAACCCTAAATAAATAATCATCATTTAGGGTTGATTTAAGAGCATGAAGGGCTTTTGAGTTGCCTCAATGTACTTGCTATTATTAATATATGAATCATTAGTGGTAGAAAGATAAATATGTATGCCTAAGGCTTTGAGGTACAATGACATCTTAACCTTCCAATTTGGATGTTAAGAATGTCAAAAGTGGGTGGTGACATAAAGTCCATGGTGTGTGTACAAATATTGTGATTAGCCTACAAATGAGGATCTTTAACTCTAGGTTGTTAGACCCAAATCAAGAGCACTTGGCTCTGATACCAATTGTAAAATCACCTAGAGGGGGGGTGAATAGGTGATGGCTAATCTAATGGTCACTTAATGCCTAATAATGCGGAAGCTAAAACAATTATGACCAAATTAAATCTTTTACACTAAACACCATGTATAACACAAGAGTGTTGCCGAATTTCCCGTGAAGGGCTCTGAACAAACTCCTCTAGATTCTCCTTGAATGGGTTGAGGTGCCGCGTTGGCTCTCTTGGTTGAATACAAGTGTTAGTCAACAATCCCAAGCAAGTATATCAATTTAAGCACACAATGAATATCTAGCATATAAAGATGAGCACAATAAAAGTATGCAAGATATAAAAGAGACAAAGAGAGAGAGAGAGAGAGAGAGAGAGAGAGAGAGAGAGAGAGCAATCGCAAACACAAGGGTATGTTTCGAGGTTCGAGCACACTTGCTCTACATCCCCGCCTTCGACACACGAAGGATTTCCACTATGCAAGATCCCAATGGATCTCTCCTCGGTGCCGCAACACCTACAAGCCCTCGGACTCCCTAGTCTCATACACACGCAAGCCCCACAAGCTTGCCGAGGCCGCACCTCGAACCAAAGAGTTCACAACCGAACTCCAAACCACCACGAGCACACTTGCCCGTCTCCTCAAAGTACAAGAATGAAATCTTGGTGATCCAACACTTTGATCACCAATGAAAGCTCTCACTATAACACTCCTATAAGATGAATAGACAATGGTTGCTCAAGTGTTTGTGTGAGAAAAGTAAGGATTGAAACTTTGGTGAAAGACTCAAGAAATCTCTTTAAACACTCTTGATAAAATCTTCCCTTTTGATTGGAAATATTAGCACTCAATTTTGTGGAGAAAAACTCTCCTGAAAGAATGGGAAAAACTAGCTCTAAAGGTCTCCAAAATCTTGGCTTAAAACAATGACCAAACCCCCAAATTTATAGGCCAGAAAAATATAGCCGTTGGGGTCTGTCAGGCCTGCCGGTCGACCGGGTCGGTCGACCGCCAACGGTCAGAAATCCGACCGTTGGAGCCACGGTCGACCGCCCTGGTCGACCGAGCCACTGGAGCAGAGAGTCGAACTCTCTGTCGGTCGACCCGTACGGTCGGCCGAAATTTCCAGAGAGCAGAGCTCTCTGGAGCGGTCGACCCGTACGGTCGGCCGTCCTCCAGTGCACAAAGGCGTGCACGTCTGTGCACGTCGGTCGACCGAGCCAGTCGACCGACTTCAGAGTTAGTCGACTATAAAGGAAGCAAGTCGACTTATCTGAAGCCTGAAACAATTTTTCTGGGATTCAAAGGTTAGTCTTTTTGGCTCAAATAAAATCCCATAAATACACAGAAAATCTACAAAAATAGTTTTACCAATATACTTTGATATACAAACATGCTTGCACAAAATCAAGGCATGTTATAAAAGATTGGACTATTTTTGTAACTTGGAAATATTTGGCTCATGATAAAAACTGTTTTTCAAAACAATATTTTCCAAAACATGTTTTCCAAATCTTCATCAAATACAAAAACAAGATATACTTTTAAAGCATAGTGTGTATGGATATGATCCACTACACAATCAAGATGAAATATCTATGTTTTTGACAATAAGCATAAACTTGGTTTTGGTTGAAAGATGTAAACATGAATACCAAAAACTAACCATGTATTTTTCTAAAAGAAAATCTTTTGTAACAACAAAACTATCAAGAGTGTGTGTGTGATAAATACTTGAGCAATCCACCAACTATTCTATCCTTTACATTTTTACTCTAAAACAAAAATAAAATCTTATACCTAGACACAAGTCTTCATCTTCTTGAAGTCTTCACTTGAAGGCTTCTCATCTTCTTGACTTGGTCCAAGCTTGATCCAAAAGCTCCTTGGATCATACCGTGCTAGCTCCAAATCTTGACATTTTATCCTTTGTTGATATATGCACCTACTAAGATCTTGATAATGAATCTGTCACTAATTAAACACAAGATCATTAGTAAACATAACTTCATGAGTTGATCATCATCAAAACTAGGGTGATAGGCCTTTGGGCCAACAATGTTGACTCCGGAATAGAGAAAAAATCTGGTAAAGATACCGGGGTCATTATTGAACCAAAAAGTGAAATGGAATTACTAACATGAGGTTCGGGATCACATTCAGGTTCAATTTCAATTTCAGGAAAGGGATAACTTGCCAGAATGTCCAGGCGACTTTCATAACTTGGAATTTGGTCAAGTTCAACTGTGTGTTCTGAAATTGAATCTGAATTTTCAAAATGACATGATTCATGGGTCCAATCAGTAGAGTTAGGGATACAAGGATCGGTCAAAGGTTGACAAGAAAGATTTTCCTCGCTCTCATTGATCAATTCGCTCATAAGTGCGTCTAATCTACTGATAGGCCTGGTAACAGAATTTGGATTCGGAATCATGTCTACCATACTTGTTGCAATTGGTTCTTGAAAAAATGAGTATGGAAGTTGATTTTGGAAATTGTGGTAAATTTGTGAGTCCATCGGATTTTGATTGGGCTCACGCAAGGGTTCCATACTCAAGTCCAGTATTGATGGTTGTTCATTATGAATTGGTGAGACTAGAAAAGATGAGTAGGACTCTTGAAAATTTGGTTGAGATGAGGAGTCCAACATGTTTTGCATCCTATCACAAAAGACTTTCAAACGCTTTTCTAGCTCAGAGTCTTCTTCAATTGGATGCCCTAGAAAAGGAGGATGTGGAGTTTGATGTGGGAAGGATTGTGAATTGAGCAAATTTTACATTTGTTGTAGGGACTCTTCTATACTCCTTTCCAATGATGATTTTTCTTCAATTGGTGGTTCAGGAAAAGGAGTATATGAATCAAATTTGGGGAACGAATATTGTGAAAATTGTGGACAAGATGGTTGAAAATTTGACTCGGGGTAGGTGAATCCCCATGAACTCTGTGAAGAGTTGAAATTATTTTGAAAATTATGGTCATATGGTTGGGGATATGGGTCATATTGATTCGGATAATCCCAACCTGGCATATATGGTTGGTTCATGTTATACATTGCCGGTCAGAGTTATCCGAGTCAAATGAGGTCGGGGTGAAATATGGATTCATATTATAATTGAAAGAATTGTTGTTATTAAAATCCATATCACAATTTACAAAAAAGAAAAACAAACAAACAAACAAACAACAAAGAAAAAGAAAAAAATAAGCCTATGCTAGGGTTGACTTAAACCTAGACGACTCCTAACTGGTTAGACTGTCACGGGGGGGTCTATTGTCGGAAGCTGACCACGAGTTAATCGGCCAGGTAGGGGCAAGATCGGTGGGAGGTATCCGTACCGGAGCAACGGTCCTAATTATGCCAAACCACCGTTCTTCGAGGTTTCGCCTCTCAATCGCCAACCTTAGACACCGATTTAGCAAGAATCAAATTCTAACAACTTCCCCTTAGGTCAATCTCCTAAATGAGTCTGATATCCCTAGGAGCCAACGTCTAGCAATTTTTATTAAGGCTTGGGTTGTGTGAGTGGGGAGGTGATTTTTGGGCTAAGGGAGGGTAATAACTTCCCTACCTTATCTTGTATTGGGTTTTGCCCTTAAGTTAAATTTATGCAAGTGTGCAATATAGATAAGCATGAACACAAAAAAGCGAGTAAATTACTGAAGTGTTTGTCCTATACTATATGCAATGCCATATATACACCTCCTATCAATATCACAACAACAAAAGAATAAAATACAGTATATTGGAATAAAAATTGACACGTGCCTAGATGCAAATGTCTAAGCCGTTTTAAAGCATCCAATTTCTGTATTTTAGTTCTTAAAATTATTTACAGTGCACAGGTGATATAAACAAAATTAGCAGCAGAATATAAAAATATACAAGAATTTACCCGACCACACTTGAGCAAGTGTGGGATTCTGCAATGCTAAAACTTTAACCTGCACACCAAAAAACAAAGAAGAAAAGTTAGCAAACTTGTGAAATCAAACCGTTCCCATCCCCGCACAACGGCGCCAAAATTTGATCGGGGGAAAACCGCGCACAAAAAGTGTATGTTTTGAAGTGAAGATTTAAAGTGTGTGTGCTTTGGCTTCCTCGATACTTCCGTTATAGCATAGAGGCTAAAACGAGTCGAATCCACAAGGACGAAAGGCGATAGAAGCTTACACGGTATGTTCACGTGTATGTTAACGATTCTTCAAAGTTTTAAAGAATGACAAGAAAAGAAAAGAAAGAATGAAAAGAGAATTACGGTGAAATACAAAGAAGTGGGAAACATTGAAAAGAATGGTTTTGGTGGTTTTTGATATTTCTAAAATAAGTGAAAGAGAAAGAAAACTCACGGCTACTAACTACTAATGACTCCACCAACATGCTAACCTCTTAGTGATAGTTGCCTCACATGTATCATTGGCCATCACTAGTCCTTGGTTCAAGAGCTATTCAAAGCATGACCCATATGTAACTCATCACAACCCAACTCAGCAAACAAGTGCAAGCTACACTTAAATCATCAAAACCCGATAAGAGCAAGCATGAAGTAAATTAATGTTAGCTTATTAGTGGTTAGGAAGTTAGAGTATTAGATCCATCATCATGAGCCATCAATGGCTCTTGCAAGAGCAAGGCCAAATCGAGGCTATTAGATTCATGTGAATTATCATCAAAGAAGTTAGACTAGTTAGTGGTTAGTAGTTAGTTGCCATGAGAGAAAAACTAGCTAAACATGTAAAAGAGATTAGAGAGAAGAAAACATAGAGAGGTAAAGAGAGCACCTTTCATAGATTGTCACCTTCTATTACAAGCACTCTTACATTCCCAGCATGTACCACTCTCTCTCCCTATTACAAGATCTAAAAGAAATAAAAAATACAAGGGAGGAAGAAGAAGAAAAACTACACTACACTACCCTAAACTACAAAATGGAAATGAAACTACTCCTAAACTCTATATCTCCCCAACTCTGGAACCCCAAGGGGGTATATATAGGCATCAGGGGAACAGGGGGCCAGGGGACAAACCCTGGCCCAAAGCGCGCCGCGGCCGTGTGCGGCCGCGCGCCTCGCGCCGCCTGCTGCTCTGTCTGCTCTTGTTCCCCTGTTGGCAGGATGTCTTGGTTTTGGGTTTTGGGTCTCAGATTTGGACAGAATCACCTCCAAAGTCAATGGCTATTTGTTGTAGGCCTTTAATCACCAATTAAATGGTGATTTAGGTCTTCTTCTTCATTTGCACACCATGAACCTAGGATCAAGTAAGCAAGGTATTATTAGTAGAATTTATTATCAAATAAATGTGAGAATATGATGAAAATTATGCAAAATTAGAGACTAATCATCGATCGGTCGATCGACCGCCAGAAGCCCAGGTCTGGGTTTTTAGGAATCAAAACTTGGTCTTTTGATATCCCATAAAATCTCATAAAATCACATAAAATTCACAAAAAATAAGTTCATTGAAATACTTTGAATTATAAATATGTGTGATAAAAATCAACACATATTACAAACATATTGAACTATTATTGCGATAAAAAATTTTAGCCTTAAACCAAAATCCGTATTTTTCAAAATTAAACTTCAATTTGAAAATAATTTTTCAAAACTTGTTCAAATACAAAAACAAGATATTTTAAACACTTTGAAGCATAGTGTGTATGAATATGATCCAATACACATATAAGATGAAATATCTATGTTTTAGACAATTAAGCTCTAAACAAAGTTTTGATTTCAACAAAACTCAAACACATGATATAGAAACATCATATAAGTTTTTCTAAACACTTGAATCATCAATCTGTATGGATAAAATCTAAAACACATATAAACCATATAAACTCATTTTAATGAAATCTAATCATGAAACATAAAGATGTATATTTTGAAGCACAAAGCAAAAAAAGTATTTTCTAAAATCAAAAACTATTCTTATGAAAACACATGTAAATTTTGTGTGTGTGTGTATGACCTTGAGCAATTCACAACTAATTTATCTTTTACATTTTATCTAAAATACAAAATCTTAAACACTTACAAACATGACACAAGTCTTGAAAATCTTCTTCTCCTTCTTGACTTAGTCCAAATCTTTGATTCATGAGCTAGACTCCTCTTGAGTACTTGATACGATCTTGATGCGCGAGTTCTTGAATCAACATGTACTAGCTTCAAAACTTGACTTCGAAGCTTTCATTGAAGCTAAACACCGACTAAGATCTTGATTAAATATATGAAACTAAATAAACACAAGATCATTAGTACTATAACTACATGAGTTGATCATCTTCATAACTAGAGTGATGGGCCTTTGGGCTAACAGAGTGGTCTCTGCTAAGAGAAAGAGGGCCGCAACGCAATCCTTGCAATCTCAACTTCTTGAAGAGATAGATCCTGAATATAATTGGGCTTTCCTCTATGGTTCTGTTCTTCATTGCGTGTTTTTTTTTTTGCAGAAGAGGAGCATGATTGGCTTCGATGAGTCCGACGAGGAGGAGATGTTGGATCTGTTGGCGATTGCGCCCTCCTGCCCCGTCATAGATGCTGGGCAGTCCCACGAGGCGGTGGACGCTTGGGTCGGGCTCTCCGACCCAATAGGCTCTGGAGCTCGGGAGGACTCCTCTGTCGCCGAGGCTTCCAAGGAGGTATTGGAAACACTTCCTGAGCAGGTGGATAGGAGGCGGAGATCCCAGAGGTGAGCGCCCCGGCCTCTAACATGCTTCCCAAAGAGGATGCTGCAACAATGGTGTCTCCGTCGATCCTGATCGTTTTTATGGCTGAGCCATCATCTAGGCTCGAGGAGCTGGGAGCTGCTGAAGCTCCATTGATAGAGGATGGGTGCGAGGGTCACTGGACCCGTTAGTCTTCAGAGACTTCTGCTCAGTCTCCAGTGCTGACCTCGGGGCGGCCTGCTCCGAGCCCCTTATTCGGTTTATTTCTTCGAAGGAGAGATGAGGAAGCCGCTCTGGGGTATGGCGACTTCCTCGAGGGACTGGAGGAGCTCAAGAAACTTCCTTGAAGGAATAGTGGGGGTGCTTGAAGGATGAGGTCTTCAAGGTAAGCTTCGCAATGATTCCTCTTTGACCTGATCCTTTATTTGACGTCTAACTCTTTCTTGTTTTAATCTCAGAAATTTGTGCTTACCTCTGGGTTGCTGAACGCTCATGGGGACACCCTAAAGGAAAGGAGGATACAATTGCTAAGCTGCTTCAGAGGATGGAGGAGCTCACTGCTGAGGGGAAGGAGGCGACCGCCAAGGTCACTCGACTCCAAGATGACTTGGACCATGAGGCAACAATCTAACAAGGCCGGGAGATGGAGCTGAAGTGGCTTCGGGAGAAGTCGAGGGAGAGGGAGGCTCTACGAAAGCAACTATCCGAGGATCAGGGTGAGGTTAGAGAAGAGAAGCTCAGAGTTGCAAAGGAATGACTCTGAGTTTCAGAAGGTGAACTCGGAGTTGCGACGAAAGGACTTCGAGCTGCAGAAGATGGGGTCGAAGCTGCAGTTGACTTTGGGGGACCTAGAGAAGACACACCAACGTGCTGAGGTGGTAGAGACCACCCTGGAGGTGAAGAGGGCTGCCTTTGAGGAAGAGAAAGGGTGCTTTGAGAATGACTGGGATCAGGCGCTGGCTGCCCAGAATGTGACGAAGGCGCATGTTCAGACAGTAGTGGGTAGTGCCAGCGAGAGATGAAGGTCTTCAAGTTTAATAAGTATAAAGATGGATACAAGAATAGGAGTGAGGTGTGGCCTCAAGATATTCACTTGAAATTGATGCCTTCTTCGAAAGCGAAGGCCTGGGATGTCCTTCAGCGCGCGATGCCTCCGTCGTGGAAGCCGTAGCCTCATCGAGTGCTCCATCCAGTGATGTTGCTCTCCTGACGGCGGGTATCCCCTCGGATGCTTCAACCGTCGGGACCTCAACTTGTGGTACCTCTGAAGGCGCGAATCTTCCAACTCCACCCTCCGAGGCCTCATAGAAAGACAAAGTGACTGTTTGAGAGTTTTTTATTTTTATTTTTTTATTAATCCAATGTAACTCTTTTTTGAATACATAAATGAAAAGTTTCTCCATTTCTGTTTGAATTTGTTTTGCTTTTTACTGTGTCTCAAGCCCGCTATGGGTGCCGCTCAGTAGCGGCTTTTGGGAAAGTAGGATCCCGATATCTAGGAGGGCCTTCTCGAGAACCGAGAGTGCCCTGTGCACTTTTAGGCTCTGTAGGGGCTGGTCCTTCGGGTGTGAAGTTCCTCGATGAAGCCCCGACGAGGCCTGATGGCTTTGACCCCGAAGATGATGGCGAGGGGTTTGAGCCAAGGCTTGAAGATGAGCTCGGATCCTTACTGGATTTCTTGAACGCCCGGCGGAGGAGGGTCCGATGAGTTTGTATTGGATGCTACCCGGGCTTCTCCACCGCATAGAGCTCAGGCTGCTCGACTTCCTCACCTTCCATCTACACCGTGAGCTAATTCCCACAATGTCATAGTGAGCACGCTTGAAGAAAAAGTGAGCGAGGTGTTCTTGAAAGCGATAAAAGAATTGAGGAATGATAAGATGGCTCTGGAAGTGAGGCTCCTGGGGCAACTTGAGGAGCTGAAGAAAGCGTTAAACGATATATCTGGGCTACAGGAGAGGGTCGCCTCAGACGAGCCAGATATTGCTTCACTTTGGGCCCTAATTGATTGAGAATGCGCCGAGAGATTGGAGCTCAAGCACAAGATTCACAAATTGGAGAAAGATTTGGAGCGCTGCGAAGGTGACATTAAAGAGCTGAGGGCTGATGCTAAGCGTCAATGCGATCGTTATAATGAACCTGGAGAGTCCACGGTGATCTGCTTGTGAAGACGCAGACTTGCGCTCTCAAGTCTCGATCTTGAGCTCTGACAGTTGAGCAGAAGGTGCGAGCGGTTGGTCTAAGGGCGTGAGCGGTTGGGCCGGGGCCACAAGCGGTTGGTCAGAGGGCCCCAGAGCTCCTCAGAATGGAAGCACCAGTGGCTGGCTAGCCTGAGAGGTCTTGGGGGTGATCAGAGAGCCATGGTAGCGGACGTAGGTAGAGTTAGCTGAGTCCATTTGTATTTCTCTCTCTCTTTTGATATAAGAGCTGACGTAATAAGAAATTGTATCACTCTTCTATCATCAATAAAAGTGATTATTCTTTTTCTCTTTGATTATGTTATCTCTTGTTCTTGATGTGCCTGTACGAGTGCTATGGCATGAGCCTTGCCCGGTTATACATTGCTTGGCAGTTTATGGAGGCATGACTCCGATGTCAGAGTTGTCAGACATTTAGGCAGCCATCCAGGTCGGGGCCCCTAAGTTCGTTGGAGGATTCTCAACAGTTGGAAGAACTAGATATATATTGTCTTAAAGACGCCATCAAGATAGGATCCAATGTAGGTTGTTGATTCACTCGAGTAGCCATCAGGACGAAGGCCCGATATAGCTTGAACTCCGAGCAGTCGTTGTGGGTGAGCCTTCATCTTTCAGGAGAATCCCCAAGGGGTAGCCATCAGGGTAGGACCCGATATAGGTTGTTCTCTTAGTAGAGTCAGGGTAAGACCTGATATTGGCAATTGACTCACTCGAGTAGCCATCAGGGTGAAGGCCTAATATAGGCTCAGACCCGAGCAGTCATTATGGACAAGTCCCTGTCTTTCAGGAGACACCCGAGGGGTAATCGTCAGGGTAGGACCCGATATGGGCTGTTCTCGGGTAGCCGTCAGGGTAGAACCCGATATAGGCTGTTCCTAGTAGCCATCAGGGTAGAACCTGATGTAGGCTGTTGACTCACTCAAGTAGCCATCAGAGCAAAGACCTGATTTAGGCTGAGCTCCGAGCAGTCACTGTAGGAGAGCCTCCGTCTTTAAGGAGTCTCCCCGAGGGGTAGCTGTCAGGTAGAACCTCATACAGGTTGTTCCCCGAGTAGCCGTCAGGGTAGGACCTAATGTAGGCTATTGACTCACTCGAGTAGTCATCAGGGCGAAGGCCTGATTTAGACTGAGCTCCAAGCATTCAATGTGGGTGAGTCTCCGTCTTTCAGGAGACTCCCACGGGTAGCCGTCAGGGTAGGACCCAATATAGGCTGTTAACTCACTCGGGTAGCCATCAGGGTGAGGATCTGATGTAGACTATTGACTCACTCGAGTAGCCATCAGGGCGAAGGCCTGATATAGGCTGAGCCACGAGCAATCATTGTGAGCGAGTCCCCATCTTTCAAGAGACTCCCCGAGGGGTAGCCATCCAGCTAGGACTCGATATAGGCTGTTTTCGAGTAGCCGTCAGGGTAGGACCCGATGTAAGCTATTCCTGAGTAGTCGTCAGGGTTTGACTCACTCAAGTAGCCATCAGGGTGAAGGCCCGATTTAGGCTGAGCTTCGAGCAGTCACTGTGGGCGAGCCTTTGCCTTTCAGGAGACTATCTGAGGGGTAGCCATCAGGGTAAAACCCGCTATAGGCTATTGACTTGCTCTGGTAGCTATCAGGGTAGGACCCGATGTAAGCTGAGCTCCGAGCAGTCACTGTGGACGAGCCTCCGTCTTTCAGGAGACTCTTCAAGGGGTAACTGTCAGGATAGGACCTACTATAGGCTGTTCCTGAGTAGCCGTCAGGGTCGGACCCACTATAAGTTGTTGACTCACTCGGATAGCCATCAGGGCGAGAGCCCGATGTAAACTGTGCTCCGAGCAATCACTGGTGAGCCTCCATCTTTCAGGAGACTTTCTGAGCGATAGCCGTTAAGGTAGGACCCGCTATAGGCTGTTGAATTATTTATCGTACTCGGAGAAGGTATTGAAATCTTACAAAAATATCATCAAGATAGAGAAATTGCACAATAATCTTCTCATTTGATGTTACATGATTGGAATCTTCAGCATTGGTGATGTGGACGTCGGATAAGTTGGGGATGACTTGCAGGCTCAGCGACTTCAACGGCTTCCCCTTTCCCTTTCCAAGTGGCAGGGGCAGCCGCTGTAGCCTGGGAGACGTTCTTCCTTGGTGGAGCCATATCCGCAGTGCGAGGCTATTTTGAGGAGAGGTTCGGTTTTGAAAGTGGGAGAGATCCTTCAGTATAGATTCAAAAGGATTCTAATGAAAGCACCATATGCAGTAGGTAATTCCTGAGGGAGTTATCCATGCACCAAATTATATAAATTGATAGATGAATTTTAGAGATCAAACCAGAACAAATGCACAGATTTACGTGAAAATTCGAAAGGAAAAACCATGGAGAACGAGAGAGAGGGTTCCACTATAATTCAGAGAAAATTATAATGGTGACTGCCTGGTCTCACTTGCAAGGGTTTCTAGGAGTGTTTGATCGTCCCCCTCTCCTTGGAGGGGTTTATTATTTATACAAGTGGGTATCTTTGGATAAGACAATAGAGTTATCATCTATCTGAACATCTATCCTATCACAACTGCTTATTTTGGAAGCAGTTGGAGCCAAACTTCCTTATTTGAATTGGTAAAGCCCGTGTTTATCTTTATCCAGTGGGGTCTATTCAGCTACCAACGTGATTGATCCGCTCTAGAGCTATAGTCGTGGATTCAAATAAAGATTTGGTTTTGAAAATATGGGCACTCGTAACCGACTCCATCTCTATCCTTTGGCTGCTTGAGCTGCTCAGAGTTTAGATGAGATTAGGACTCTTCCTCAGAGATTCTGGGTATGAATACGTGTCACACGATCGTCCAAGGACTGGATGGATACGTGTCGTGATCTCGAGGAGTCAGAAACTGAACACTGCAATGATCATGAAAGTAGCATGTTTAGCACAAAATTCAATACACAACTTGTTACGAATAAAATAATACCATTGATGTTTTATTAGTAACTTTTGAAATATATGCAGCATGCAGAGCTAGAAATGCAAGAAGATTGAAGAATAGAAATATCGTAAAAGAGAGGATAGAAAGAAAGAGAGGATCACAGCACACGGTTTCTCCATCTTATACCCACATTGTTGAAGGAAAGGTGGTAAGTAGAATACCCCGTCTGGTTTCAGAACTTCTTATACACAAAATTTACCCAAAATTTATTCAGCTTCAAATGGATTCCAACTATTGCATCTTAGCTGTAGGAGTCATTTTTTTTTTTGAGGGATTAGGAGTTAGATTTTTTTTTTTTTTAATGTATATAGCTTGTTTTAAGAATGAGTAGTAGATTTTCGTTATACAAATAGCATAGAGCGTGTTTGGTTGTAAGGAAGTGGGCGGAAGTAAGAAAATGGGGAAATATAATTGCTCACTTCCCTATTTATCCAAACACCGGATAAGAAAAATAAGAAAAGCTCTTTTCCTTTTCCTTTTACACAACTATTTCCTCACTTCCAGAGTGCTACAGTTAATTTTATGGTCATGTAAATCTCATTTATAATAAGTTGTAGCACAAAACAGTTAATTTTTTGATCATGTGAATCTCACTTGCATTCTAATTATAGTTTACTTTTATTTTTCTTAATTAATTTTTATTTTAATATTATTTTGCTGTCAACTTTGTCGTCAACTTTTTTACTTCGACTTCCACATTACCATCCAAATATCAGAAAAGACATAACATTTTTCAAGCCACACTTCCCAACAACATTCAAATACCGGAAAACTTAATAACCAATTCCCAAGTTCCAAAGGGAACTATTATCACTTCCTCACTTCCACCCTTAACCAAACAAACTGGCCCTTAGTGTTGCCCAACTATACCACAGGGCAGGGATAAAAACAATTTTGTGTCTGCACACTGCATAGGCAATTTTGTAACAAGGTGAATTTGAAAATAAATTAGTTTGAAAATTAGGTAACGGAACGTTTTTCCTTATGTTTTGTCAGAGGGCCTAACTGTAAATGGGAATTTAAACCAGGGGCTTAACGATAAAATAGAGAAGGTAAAGAGACAAAGGTCATTACGGTAATTTCATGGTCGGCACAATCGCGCGGGCCAGCACTTTGTGTCCGTTTTCAGCCAAATCCATTTGGGCCCTCCGTCCTACTCCTTTCTCCACGCGGTGTCCACGACACTGAAACTGTCTCCCTGTCCCTCAACCCCGTTCAATCTTAACGTGCGCCCAACAATAAACACAAATAACTGTTTAAATTCGTTGCTGATTCACCAACCCAGCCCCAGCGTTCTCTGCAATAAACTGAGCCGGAGGAATAGGTGATCTTCCACCTCACCGTATAACATAACGGCCGTCAATGAACGTACAGTTCTGACGCCGTTACTCCACCCCCGTTCCCGTTCCCTGCCACCGGTAAAATATTAATAAATTTGTCCGATCGTGTGGGCTTACTTAAAAAGGAAGAAAAATTTTGATTTGAGATCGGGCGTTTTTTTTCCTTTATATACTCTCGAGGCTTGCTTTCTTCTTCTCTCAGTAGCGGGGTTAAGGGACCAAAAACCCTCGCCTGTCTCACGGTGACCCTTCAGATCTCTTCCCTTTCGTGCTCGGTCTGAGCTCGTTCGCAGCTGAAACAAGGTACGAATCTAATAGATTTTCTTTTCGAGCTGTTCTTAGTAATTTCTTTCGAAGTTTTTGTGATGAACGAGATTCAGATCTGGTGCTGTTCTTAGTGATTTGGAGCTCTGCTTGTATTTTCTTGATTTTGGCGGGATTTATTTTTCGATTTAGATGTTGATCTACAAGTGCTAATTACTACTTAGCTCGAAAGTAACAAAATCTCCTGTGTATTGTTAGATTTTAGCAAGAAAAGATCTGTGCTTTCTAACTGAGAACAGAACTATAATGTCACTGTTGATGATGCTTCGGCTGAGTTTGGCAGCTATTGACTCCCTTAGTCACATTGAACAGTGATAATGATGGGTCTTCATCAGATAATCTCGCAAGTTGACTTGGAGATTTGCATCAACTTACTAGATCTTCTAGATTAGTGCTCAAATATTGTTTGTTTGATTGATTTATTGATATTATGTTAGAGAGATCAACATGTTGGCGAGAGGGAGATGAACTGAATTTAGGTGTGAATACATTTCAGTGCTTATTGGCTTACTTAAATGATTAATCGAAATTAGAAGCCGTTCTGTTTTTTTTTGGGTAATTTTGTTATTTTTTTTTAACTTTATCAGCGCCCTACATCCTTTAGAGTTCACTTACATTGTAGATTGTGTTGTATGCCGATCTTTGAAGTAATGTTTTTTAGAGACAAGAGCACTGGAGAGTTAACCTTTTTTTTTGGGCTTCTTTTCTCTTGTATTTTTTTTTTTTTTTTTCAGAGATATTACTGGAGGGGCTTTTATATATGTGATAGAATGGCGATAGGCAAAGGCCCGAGGAATGACATGAAGTCGTCGTCCTACTGCTCAACGGCGACCCTTGTCGTCTTTGTCGCTCTTTGCTTGGTTGGAGTCTGGATGATGACATCATGGACAGTAGTGCCTGTGGATATGGCTCCGGCCGAAGATTCTACTAATTCAGAGGTGAAACCGCAAGTACCCAGGGACGAATCTGGGGTATCTGAGGATAAGTTAGGAGATGCTAATGTTGATTCTACAGCAGGAGATAACAATGGCAACTCTGAAGACCAGAATCTTGCTGAGAAAGTAACTGAAAAAACAGAAGAGACATCCGAGGGAGAAAATCCTGCGACGGACATGGAGGAAAAGAAAAATGATTCCGACGAATCACAAACGAGTCAGACTCCTGGTGATGTGAATGGAAATAGTGAAGGTGGTGATGCGAACACAGAAGGTGGCGAGACAAATGGCCAAGACAGGAATTCGGAACAGAATTCTGAAGGAACTGCAAACAGTGAAGAACAACCTAGCGGAGAGAAGAAACAGGAGCAAGATGAGAAATCTGATGATACTTTGTTACAGGAGGAGAAGGGTCGAGGTGGGGTAGAAGAAAAGGCAGATGACAACCAAGGGAAAGGGGATGAACAGAAGTCTGATGAGAACCAAACCGGGAACCATGCAAAGGAAGAGGTGTTTCCTGATGGGGCTCAGTCAGAAATTTTAAAAGAGACCAACACGTCAAATGGGGATTGGAAAACACAAGCTGCTGAGTCAAAGAATGAGAATGAAGTACAGAAGTCTTCATCAAAAGGTCAAATTGTAGAATACAGCTGGAAACTTTGCAATTCAACTGCTGGTGCAGATTATATTCCTTGTCTTGATAATGTGGAAGCTATAAGAAAACTTCATAGCACTAAGCATTATGAACATCGAGAGAGGCATTGCCCTGAAGAGGGCCCATCTTGCCTTGTACCTCTTCCAGAGGGATACAAACGACCAATTAAGTGGCCTAATAGCCGGTACAAGGTGTGGTTTGGACTTTGCCTGATTAATTAAACTTTAAAAATTATGATCATATCTTCGGCTCTTATTCTTCCTTCTTGTTCTGATGACATCTATAATGCAGGTCTGGTACCACAATGTCCCTCATACCAAGCTTGCAGTTGTAAAGGGGCACCAGAATTGGGTGAAAGTTTCTGGAGAGTACCTCACTTTTCCGGGGGGTGGAACTCAGTTCATACATGGTGCACTCCACTACATTGACACAATTCAAAAGGTTCGCTTCTATCTTCTTAATTACTTCTATTTTCATAATAAATGAGTGTGTATTGCACTCTGTGATCTCATTGGGTAATTCGTTTGTGTTTAATCAGATTATTTTTTTCTTGTCCATGGTCATTTACTTTCTTGTTTATTTTAAATGTGGTAGTTTGCAAATTTAGTGTAAAGTATTTTACAAAGTATGTATTTAGGCCTGCTTGGGGGAAAAAATTTGATTGTTCTTCTACTTTGTCATGTTTTACATTGCTACAATTTTGTCTTATTTTTGCAGGCACTGCCTGATATAGCATGGGGGAAGCGAACCCGTGTCATCTTGGATGTTGGCTGTGGAGTTGCTAGCTTTGGAGGCTACTTATTTGACAGGGATGTGCTTACCATGTCATTTGCTCCCAAGGATGAGCATGAGGCTCAAGTACAATTTGCTCTTGAAAGAGGAATTCCCGCTATATCAGCAGTCATGGGCACCCAAAGGCTCCCCTTCCCTGGCAGGGTTTATGATGTTATTCACTGTGCCCGTTGTAGGGTCCCGTGGCACATTGAAGGTACTTTTTGTTGGAAACTATTTTTATATTCTTTTATATTCTTTATTTTCTTTTATTTTCTTTCTTTTATTCTTTTATTTTTTTTGCATAGGTTTGTGGGTTATTGAGTTGTTGCTTTGCAGGTGGTATACTTTTATTGGAGCTGAACCGCTTATTGCGTCCTGGTGGTTATTTCGTGTGGTCAGCAACACCAGTTTACCAAAATCTTCCTGAAGATGTTGGGATCTGGCAAGGTAAAAATAGTCATGCTTATTGCTTGCTGTTTGTATAGTGTTTTAAAAAGAAAGAAAGCAAGGACTTATTTGTAATTAGATAATTGGGGTGACAATTTTCTTTCTCGAACAATTCTCTTAAAAACAAAGGCTAAGCAAACTGTGCCTCCAAGATATCTTTCAATGATTTTAATGCTATACATGTCATGCTTTTCAATATGAGCACATCAACCTTTAGTAAAAGAGAAGATGGAAATGCTTGTCTTATAATATGGATGTTGTAGCAGCTTTCGTAATGAATCTTTTTTGTGATTAATAGTTTTACAATCTGACTGCTGGAAAACAATATCTGCATTTCTGTTTTTATTTTGAGAAGAACCCATTGCTTTTAGTAGCCTGACTCAAGTTGCATGACATATTTTTCTGTAGTAAACAAGTGTTTTTAAAAGCCCTTCAACTACTTTGAGCCACTGTGATGAATATAGTTCAGTAGCCTTAGTCAGCAAGTTTCTTTAAGCCTTCGAACTTCTAATTCAGTTCAGTATCTCTTTAGTCAGATACTTTAATCTTTTGACTTCTGGATGCCAATGCTTTTCTCATAGTCCTTTTGGGTTAGTAATTTTGATTAGAAGATTTCTAAAAATGACTTTCTTATTTTCAGTACATCTGAACCCGTATATGTACTTTTCTGCATGGAAGCATTGCCTTGTGGCAAAATCTCAAAAGCTTGATTGCTGAATTCATTTCCTGGAGCTCTTACTTCATATCCTTTATCTCTTATATTTTTGCAATTTGGCTTTCATTAATATTAAAACGTATCAAATCATCAAGTAAACTCACCTATAAAAACATCTTGTTTAGCGAAACCATCTAGAGCTTGTAGAAAGCAGCTTTGGCATGCTAGACTCTATTAGAACGAGACTGAGCATATAAAGTTCAAACTTTTAGTAAAAGCAATCAGTAAAAAGCGTAGGCAATGTTCTAACTTATTTTTTTTGTTTGGAAATTGATGCCAGCCATGAGTGAACTGACAAAGTCAATGTGTTGGAAAATGGTGAAGAAAACAAAGGATTCCTTGAACCAAGTGGGTTTAGCAATCTATAGAAAACCCACTGACAACAAATGCTATGAAAAAAGATCAGAAAACAGTCCTCCACTCTGTAAAGAATCTGATGATCCAAATGCAGCCTGGTATGGATTCCTGTTAAATATCTAAGTTCTACTTTTATTTCAATAAATATGTAGTGACATATTGGCTGAATTGGTTCCGCATTTCTGCTTTGCACAGGAACGTTCCCTTACAAGCATGCATGCACAAAGTTCCTGTAGATCCTGCTGTTCGTGGGTCACAGTGGCCTGAGCAGTGGCCAGAAAGGCTGGGATCAACACCTTATTGGCTAAACAGTTCTCAGACAGGGGTCTATGGTAAACCTGCCCCTGAAGACTTTGAAGCAGATTATGAACACTGGAAACGGGTTGTGGGCAAATCATATCAGAATGGAATGGGAATTGACTGGTCTACTGTGAGAAATGTCATGGACATGAGATCTGTTTATGGAGGGTAAGTTATTATACGTGTTTCTATCGAGTTGTGAGTTTTTCTTTTTTCTTTTTTGTCTTTTTTTTAAAAAGAACTATAGATTTGTGTTTTCTTAAAATTCTTGGATACTTCAGGTTATAGAAAAAACCGAAGAAAACAGTGCATTTATTCTGTGTTTTGGCTGTCTTTCTTCATTCGTGCAGTCATCATTGTGATTCCTCATCCTAGATACATGGGATGACTGGATACTGTGCTGAATTTATCTTCTGCTGATTCTGGTGTCTGTTATGTGTTTTCTTAACTGTATCGACTGGCCATGCTTGACATCAAGGTCTTTCAACTTAATATATTAAGGCTATTTAAATGAATTATATAAATCAGCTGTATATATTTAAGTTGCTTCAAATGTTCTATATGTTTATTACCATGTGCCATGATCAACAATATTGGACGTTTGTTTGATCAAGGCTATCGGCTGCCTACCTATTCCTGGGTAGTGCCTGCGCATCTACTGCTGACACTGGCTAGCAATCATTAAGTTCAGATTGGGAGCTTGGTGCATAGAAATACTGAAATTATTTGTTGATTTATGATACCGATCCATCTAAATGTTTCTTCATCATTTAGATAATTATCAATCGGATGTCCCTTGATCCTTGAGATGATAATACTGCACATAATCATGGTTTATACTGAATTCCTTGTTTTTTATTTTCTTCATGCAGTTTTGCTGCAGCCTTGAGAGACAGGAAGGTGTGGGTTATGAATGTCGTGCCAATTGATTCCCCAGATACCCTTCCTATTATCTATGAGCGCGGCTTGTTTGGCATGTATCATGATTGGTGTGAATCATTCAACACATACCCCAGAACATATGATCTTCTCCATGCTGACCATTTATTTTCCAGGCTCAGAAAGAGGTAACCATTGCATTTTCACTGATCTCACATCTTTGCTATTAGGCCCCATTCATCATATTTTTCAGGCCAAGGATAATTTCTTCCCGGTAATTTACTAGTTGCTTTTAGCCTTCTGCTCACCTGCATATAAAATCATCTAAAACTAAACCTGATGGCATATAGAGAATATTGAAAAGGCTGAAATAGGGATGGCTAATTGGGCGGGTCGACCCGCTTCAACCCGCCCTGCCCCGCCCTGTGCGACCCGTTTGAGTCGCACAGGGCGGGTTGCGGGTCAACCCGGACCCGCCCCGTTTAGGGGCAGGTCAACCCGAATTGACCCGTCCCGTTTAAACGAGACGGGTCAGATTCGTCCCGTGACGAATCACGGGACGAATCGGGTCGTGGAAAATTTTCCCCGACACCTCCTCTTTCTTTTTTTTTAAAGTCCTATATTATTATATATGTGAGACGGGAAAATTAATTTCAGACCCCTATTTTATTTTTTTAGCCCTCAACAGCTCAAAAAATTGCCTATTGTGGTAAATTTGAAAATTTTAAAAATAAAATAATAATAAAATCCGAGACGGGTCCAACCCGTCTCGGCGAATCCAGGTAACGAACCGGGTCAGAGACCCGATTCGTTACCCCGATTACTTGTTTCGTCTCGTTTGGATTCGTTACGAGACGGGTTCAACCCGTCTCGTAACGGATTTGTTAGCTAACGGGACGAATCAACCCGATTCGTCCCGTTAGCCATCCCTAGGCTGAAAGCTTGAGCAGCGGTAGAGACAAACCTTTGTGGGGGCATAGAAGTACATTGGCCTCTTTGGCGCTTTAGTTTTTAAAGTCAAAGCAATTTTCTACCAAAACACACAAAGATCGTTCCTTCTTCATGGATTTTTATCTAAATCTCCCCCCACCGCAAATTATTGTACCCGGTTATTGACTACTTTACAAGGCTTCGTCCAGCCCGGAAGGAAAGCCTTTTTGAACTAATCGGTGGCAGTTTCTCTGACTGCAATGCGGCATACACTTCCCTTATCTAACATACTAGCACAAATTTCTTGTAGTAGTTCTGAATGTGACTACTTAGTCAGAACTCCCCATTTGCATTTATAAATCTTCAAGCAAGTTAGATCATGATGTCTAAATTAGTCATCAATTTTATTTTTGCTACACTTTGCAGGTGCAAATTGCTCCCTGTGATAGCCGAGATTGATAGAATACTGAGACCAGAAGGAAAGCTGATTGTAAGGGATAATGTGGAGACCATCAACGAGTTAGAAAACATGGCGAAATCTCTGCACTGGGAGGTCCAAATGACCTACTCAAAGGACAAAGAAGGTTTGCTGTGCATTCAGAAGACAATGTGGCGGCCTCAGGAAGTTGAAGCCAGTATATAGTCAGTTTCTGTTACTAAAATGTAGGCCAAATGTGTTGGTTGGTTAATTTCTTTTTTGGTGATTTTTTGTGTTATAATTATAGCAAGTGTACCAATGTATAATTTTGTTTGATTGCTTCCTCCAAATGAGCAAATGGGAGGCGGCAGCGGCCTGGGTTACTAGTACTTCACCAGTCAGAATTGTAGAATTTATAGAATTCTTGAATCAATGGAAAAAAATCTTATGTCAAGTGTAAAATCAGATGGTGCAGTTTGGGTAAAGATGTCTCTCTTATTGAGTTCTTAGCTCTTGCAAACAATTATGGCTATGAATTTAGACAGTGAGTCGCAACCCATAGTAACATTTTGTGTTGACATCTATATTCAGATTGAGGTACCTGGAGTCATTATATAATTAGAAGTCATTATTTAATTAGAAGTCATATTGCTATATATTATTAGAAGTTCTATTTCTATTAGGAATTGTAATTGTATTTGCTTATAAATAAGAGTATAGAGAGAAGAATCATTAACTCGCTATTTTTCACAATCTAAATCTTCTCATAGTATCAGAGCTTTAGGGTTCTTTATTTTTAGCAACTTTCATCAACATCATTTTTTCCCGTCATCATTAAAATCTTCATCAACATCTTTCTTTTTTTTTTTCTTTTTTCTTTTTTCTCTTTTCTTTAGATTATAACTGTATAAAACTAAAAAAAATTTAAAAAAATGTTAAATTCATAGCCATCTTTGTTTGGAGGTTTAGATTATTTTCTTTTTAGATTATGCATTCTTGTTAAACATTTTGGATTTGTTAATTTTATATGAGCTATTTTAGATCCCAAGGGGTGATCGTTTGTTTGGTATTTAGATCCGGATGAAGGATCATTTGTTTGGGTGTTTAGATTCTGAGGGAGGATCGTTTGCTTGAGTCTTTTGACATGTTTAAATCCCAAGAGAGGATCGTTTGCTGGGTATTTTGTGTTTAGATCCCGAAGGAGAATCGTTTGCTTGGGTGCGTGTTCTGATCCCGAGAGAAGATCGTTTGCTTGGATCTTTTGCTTGTTTAAATCCCAAGGGAAGATGTGCTTAGGTATTTTGTCTAAGAAATGATTAGTTTCAGAAGAGGGTTCAGGAGTAAGACTAAAGACAAGCGTGCACACTAGCAATTTCAGATCTTTCAGCAGTTTTAACAGTTTCAAATGTTTCAACAGTTCAAGGTTGACCAAATATCTTCTCTTGAACAACTTGCTCAACAATTTCAACAGTTTCAGGCTACTTAGATGTCATCTTTTTCTTTCACAACTACTCTAAACTGGCCAGGTAACTCCGCAACTTTCTTACATCATGCACATGGGTTATATAGATAGAGGAGTTTCAGATCATATAACTCAGAACCAAGATGTATTGTCATCTCTTGATTCTATTTTTTCATCCATTAGTGACATTGGCAGATGGTTGTATATCCTCTTTATAAGGTATAGGTGTTGTTAATGCTATGTCCTTATTATTTTTGTCATTTGTGTTTTATGTTCTGAAGTTTTATTTTAATTTGCTATCAATCAGTAGGATTACTAGATTCTTAAATTGCTCTATGATATTTTTTTTCACGCAATGTGTATTTCAAGAACTTGAAACAAGAAAGACGATTGGCAAAGGGCGTGAATGTGATGGATTGTATTATTTGAATTTGGATTTCTAACCGGTAGCATGTTCTAATTCTTTATCTGCTTTTAATTAACATATTCTATTAAGACATCCATCTTTACAAACTTTAAAATCTTTAATTTCTGAGTTAAATTATTTTACATCTTTAGATTGTGAGTCATGTCAATTAGTTAAGCATCATCATATGTATTATCCTGATAGAGTCAATAAAAGGGCTAACAATCTATATTTGCGTTTTAGTTCATTTAGATATATAGGGTCCTTGTTCAATAATATTAAAACTTGATTTCAAGTATTTTATAATTTTTTCGGATTGTTATTTTCGAACTACTTGGATGTACTTAATGAAAAATCGTTATGATCTATTTTCTATTTTTCAAACTTTTATTTTAAAGTTGAGAATCAATTTAATATCTTTATAAAAATATTGAGAACTAATAATGTTAAGAGTTTGTAGTTCATATTTTTCAAACTTCATGTCTCAGCTATGCATCATCCCTTATTCATTTACCTCTTAACAATATTGCTAAACGTAAAATTGACATTTAGTTGAAGTTGCACGCACATTATTACTTAACATGCAGGTTCCTAAACAGTTTTAGGATGTCATTTTTACCGAATATTATTTGATTAATTGCACGCCCTCATCTGTTCTAGATGGCTAGGTTTCATACTTAATTCTATACCACAGATTGATTAGTCTCCTTACCCCCAATGTTTGGATCTGTATGTTTTGTACATAATATTGATATTATAGAACCAAATTAGATCCTTGTGCCCTTAAAAGTGTGTTTCTTGGATAGTCACGTACTCAAAAGGGATATATGTTATTGTCGAGACTGAACCGTTTTATAATCTTTGTTGATGTGATGTTCTTTGACTTTAAGTGATACTTTGACACTGTGTCTCATTCATCTGAATCCATTGAATACTTTTTTGTATTTTTTAGTTTAAGAACGTTCGAGATAACACCGCATTATTAGACAATAAATCAATACACATTATCTCCTAAACATGGAGATCCAACAAAAATTCAAAACACATCTTTATTATGTCACATCGTTTGTTGTTCCAGTTTCTACTTCACAATGTAGTGAGAATGCTTTACCCTCTTCTGATGTTATTCCCGTTCTCTGTGGTTTTAGTTTTACTAGTTTTGATATTTCTGATATTGACCTTCTAATTGCTTTTAGAAAGGGTAAACATACTTGTACTTCTCCTCCTTTATCTAATTTTTCTCTTATTCTCATTTGTCATTTTAATATAGTGCTTTTATATATTTTGTGAATTCATATTTAGTTCACAAGTCTGCGAATGCTTTCTATCCAGGATGGAAAGATGCCATGCAGGAGGAAATGATTTCTCTGTGAACTCTAATATTTTGATGATGTATTAACCTATAAATTAAGTTACTAATGAGTACGTTTTGTCTTATTATAGGATAAGGCACTTTGAAGGAGGTTGGATGAGCTATACAATTAATTGCAATATTCAATTGGAGGTTGGAAAGAATCAGAGCTCTATTATTTCAAGCTAAAAGAAATTTATATCACGCTACAAAATAGCTATTTGGAGCAAGAGACAAAGAGCTACAACTTTCAAAATCATAGGAAATGTTGTAAGTAATCAATTAATATTTTAATTTATCTTCGATTGGCACAAATTTAATTCAATATATTCTCTCTAAATTTTCAATCCTACCAATACCATTTTATCATCCTACCACCACTTATACCAACAACTCCTTATCTCTGTCACAATTTTATTAATACAATAAATCCATTTGAGTGCTATCTGATACCATCTCTTTACAATCTTTGTTGACAATTGGTTAATTTATCAAGTGGTCAAGTGTTCAGTGGGCTTATTTGTCTTGTCTCTTCTTGTAGTTGTTGGATGCTCCTTGTCTCAATTCATTTGGTTGATGGCTATTGAGACATGATGGATGATTTGCTGACAAATCCTTTCATCCATTGTACAGCTGGCCTATTTGATAAATCATTCCTTATATGGCCTAGCATTCTTGTTTGCCGAATATTTTGAGAGATAGATACCACTCTGTGTTTGTCATTTTTACTTGCTGTTTGGATTCAAGGATTGGGTGGAAGTGAGGAAGTGGGAAGTGTCTTTTCTCATTTCCGCTGTTCATCCAAACACCGGAAAAGGAAATAGAAAAAGTTCTTTTCCTTCTCTCTTTTCTCCTTTACACACGTTTTCCTCACTTCCAGAGTGCTACAGTTAATTTTGGTCATGTAAATCTCATTTGTATAAGTTGTAGCACAAACAGTTATTTTTTTGCTCATGTAAATCTCACTTGCATTCTAATTACAGTCTAATTTTTATTTTTCTTAATTAATTTTTAATTTAATATTATTTTGCGGTCAACTTTGTAGTCAACTTTTCCACTTTCACTTCCACATTACCATCCAACACCGGAAAAGACATAACATTTTTCAAACCACACTTCCCAACAACATCCAAACACCAGAAAACTTACTAACCAATTCCCAAGTTCCAAAGGGAACTATTACCACTTCTTCACTTCCTCACTTTCATCCTTACCAACAGGCCTCCGCGGGTATTTTACGAGAGAATGGTTTTCCCTCTTTTTCTTTCCCTCTCTAATTGATCTCTCTGTATTTATTTGCAGCTGCCTCTCTCTCCTTTATTCTATTGTGTTGCATTTTATGTCTTGCCGCCAGCAAGACATAAAAGTCCCTGTACAAATCCATGAGTTGCTCTTGCAGTAACTGAGAAATCATGCAACCTATTCCTTATCAGATTTGTTTCAGATTTCTATGCCTAATTTTTCTCTCCAGCCAAGCAAATCTGTGCTTTTAATCTTTGTTTGTTGTGGATGTGAGTGCCATTTAATGCCGAGGAAGCGGGCTTCTATATACTACCCTGGTATTCTCTCACTCAATACAGCAGGCCTACAATTAAAAACAGATACTCTTTCTTGAGCCAAAAATTTCACATTCGCCTGTTTGGTTAAAGGTGGAAGTGAGGAAGTAAGGAAGTGAGGAAGTGGTATTAGTTCCTGTTGGAACTTGGGATTGGTTAGTAAATTTTTCGGTGTTTGGATTTTGTGGGAAGTGTGATTTGAAAATGTTTTGTCTTTTCTGGTGTTTGGATGGTAATGGAAAGTGGAAGTGGAAAAGTTGACCACAAAGTTGACCGCAAATAATTAAAATAAAATTATTAAGAAAATAAAAATAAATTGTAATTAGAATGCAAGTGAGATTTACATGACCAAAAAATTAACTGTTTTATGCTACACTTATTATAAATGAGATTTACATGACCACAAATTAACTGTAGCACTCTGGAAGTGAGGAAATGGTTGTGTAAAAGAGAGATGAAAAGAGAAAAGGGGTTTTCTTATTTTCCTTTTCCGTGTTTGGATAGATAGGTAAATGAGCAATTATACTTCCCCAGTTCCTTACTTCCGCCCTTCCTTGCATCCAAACACGAAAGTGAGCCTTTACTGTAAAATCATTCTGCGCATTTAAAGAGAAGAGTAGTGATTCTCAGTTGTTAAATTCATCAGCAACTTCATTTCCACTAGAAGTGCTATTCATTCAATACTCCAACAAGTTCTCCACTTCATTAAATTCTATGTTTTGAGAACTCTGATTCCCTTTATTTGTGCCTACTTATTGAAGATAACTTATATATATTTCTTGATTACATTAGAGCCTCATTTGTATATTTTTATATTTGTGTATTAGGACTAATTGGTTCTCATTCTATTTTTAGGAGAAAAAAATTATCTTGTTGAATTTGTGTACCCTCTAGGAGAAGAGGAGAAAACCAGGCTCGGGAGAGTCTTGATGGTTGTATACCTTTTCAGGGAGAAGAGAGAAAGTCTAAGCTCGGGAAAAGTCTTGGCATTGTAATCCTAGTTTCGAGAAGAAGCTTATATAGTGAATTTTCAAATCCTAGAGAGGAGACCTCTAAATGGTGGATGCAGAAAAATTTTCCGAACCACCCTAAATTATTGTGTTTCTCTCTTTACTGGTCATTTATTGTTATTTGTGTGATTGCACTATATTTAATTATCCTATCACCAAGTTTTCTGATCCTACAATAGTATAACTGTTGATACTTCATCTGAGTTTTTCTAAGTGATTCTTCCAGTAACTCTGCATACATTCTACTAGTAATTTTATGATTCTACCAATAGTAGTATAGTTGCTGGAAATTTTTTAAGTATTCTGATTCAACCATTGACTTTATTGATTCTGCCAGTAACTTCTCCCATTAACTTTCTTACATTGTGCCAATAATTTTATTGATCTACAAATTGTACATTTTTCTGTAAATTATTTTTAAATAGCTATAATTTAGTTTTGTCCCTATTCACTCCCTTTGGGGACCAACAATCTCTAGAATAGAAAGAGATGTTAGACCTTGTTTTTCTTCCTCCAAGGAAGCAAGCAGTTGGTTATCGATGGGTGTATAATATAAAGTTGAATTCAGATTGGTACAACTCGTTTGAAAGGCACGACTAGTAGCTAAAAGATATTCACAGGTTTATGATGTTGACTGTCAATATATGTTTTTCACCTGTAACCAAGATAGCTTCAGTTTAAATACTTATCTCATTGCTTGCAACTCATCATTGGCTTTCAGCTAGATATCAGGAATGCGTTTATGGACTTCTTCCATGAAGAGGTATATATATAGAGAGCAACCTCCTTGATTTGTTGCTCAGGGGGAGTTTGGAAAAGTCTAAAAATTAAAGAAGTCCTTATATAGGTTGAAACAATCATCAAGAGTATGGTTTAGACGATTTGCATCAATTGTTCAGAAGTTTGGTCTTTCCCATTCCCAAGAGGATTACCTAGTTTTCTTTCATTAGCCTCAGAAAAAGAGAGTACTTATTACCGTGTATGTAGATGACAATGTGATCACGGGCGATGATGTACAAGAAATTATAGATCTAAAACTGTAACACCTCGTTCCGAGATACGTACCCAGATACGTGTCCCAATTTTTCACTCGTATTTATTCTATTTTCCTGTATTTATTTTTATTTTTATTTTTGTTTGGTATCAGACTCGTCTTTTGTGGACCCTGAGCCCAGTCCGAACCCTGAGCCCCTTATTTATCTATTATTTATTTATTATTTATAATTTTATTTCTTTCTTTTTGTTTTTTTCTTTTGTTTTTTCCTTTTCTTTTTCTTTTTCTTTTTCTCTTCTTCCCCATCTTTTATGCTCTTCTTCCCTTTTCTCTTTTCTTCTTCTTCTTTCTTCTTCTTCTTCTCCTCTTATCTTCTCTTATTTCCCTTTTCCTCTCTTACCTATTAACGGCCATCATGCTCCTCCCCTAGAGCGCCGATGCCTCCTCCTTCGGCCACCTGGCTGCCAGTCAACTTCAACCTGTCCCTCATTTTCTTTCTCCAAACTCCCTCTTCCTCCTCTCTCCTATATAATCCCCTATCTCTTTACATCTCCCTTCTCTCTCCCTTTCTATCCCCTAGATCTGCGGCCCTATACTCTTTTCGGTGAGCTTTAGCCAGCCCTAGCCCCTGGCGGCTGCATCCCCCACTTCGGCCATCAACTCTCTGACACCAAGCTCCTCCCTCTCTTCCACCATTCCTCCATCAAAATCAACACTACCCCCTCTTTCCTCCACCATCTCCTTTCTTCTCTCTCTCCACCTCGGTGCCACCCACCACCGGTGCTCCTCCGGCCACTACACCGGCCATCACCCGGTGCCACCACCTTCTCCTCCACTCTTCCTCTATTCGATTCTTCCTTCCTTTCCACCACGTTCCACTACAACCACCACCTTCACTTCTAGCATCACCACCAACCATCACCACAATCACACCACCTCCCCGCCTTCCCACTTGGTCGACCTTCCCTCTGGTCGCGCCATCGACCGACCATCCTAGGCTGCCGTCGGCTTCTGGCTAGCCAAACCCTCTCTCCTTCTCCATTTCTCTCTTTCCCCCTCTCTCACTATTCCTTTATCTATCTCTCTCTCTTTCCTTTCTCTCTTCTTCTCTTTTCTGGTCCCTCTCTCCCTCTCACGCATCTCCCCCTCTCTCCTCTCACTTTTCTCTCTTTTCTCTCTCCTCTCTCTATGCTAGCTGCCCCTTTTTTTCTCTTTTCTCTCTCTAAACTCTTTCGCTTTCTCTCTCCTCTCTCTACCCTAGCTGCCCCTTTTTCTCTTTTCTCTTTCTAAATTCTCTCTCTTTCTCTTTATCTCTCTTTATAATTTTCTCTCGCATTCCCTCATTTTCTCTTTCCTTTCTCGCGTTACGCACTAACGCTTTCAGCATTTTCCCGGACAAAAATGCTATTTGGCTCCCCTTCTTGGCTCCCCTTCTTGGCTCCCGCATGGGCTTCCAGCCTGACGTTGTGCCACGTCAGGCCTTAAGGCAAGCCAAATAAAGTGGCTGAGATCGGTTGGAAGGGTGAGACCCCGAGGCCGCCCTTATTTTGGGCTCAGATCGAAAATCTCATCATTTTCTCTCTCTCATGTGCCCTAGCTATCTCCCCCCAATTTTGCCTCTCCCCCCAAATTCGCCCCATCTCATGACCTCGCAGGCGACCGACCCTTCACCTCCCTAATCTAAAACCCCCCAATCTCAGTGTCTCTCCCCCAATTGCTGTCGCGATCCTCTACAGGTCACCGCGTCACCCGATCCTTCGCTGATCTCGACATAGGTGCCGCTGCGCCACCCAATCTCTCTAAGCCTCTCTCCATAACATCTCTTTGTTGCCCTAAAAGATTAGAGCGCCACCACAAACTCCATCGCTATCCTCCGCCATCAACAAACACTCTCCCCTACGTTGGATCTCGACTAAGTCATACTTTAAAGCTCGTCATCGCAACCACAAATTCTGAGGTATATCCTTTTAGTTTTTGATTTTTTTTGTTTTGGGATTTAAAAATGATATTATCATAAGTGGTAATAAACTAACTAACCACTGTATAGGTATATAATCAAAATTGCATCTATAGACCTGGCTGGTTTGATTAGTAGGAGGATTCTATCACTTGACATTATGTCATTTATTATAAGACATTATTTTAATATTCAAGATTAGGACAAGGATTTCATTTATGCAGTTTGTTAATGAGAGTGAAATATTTGGAGCAGCCACAAAATGAAAATTTCTAAATGTGCAATGGCTTATTAAACTCAGTAATGTGTACACCATGAATTACGTTTTGTTCACAGATCATTTTATTATTTTAGGCTCTTTCATATATGAATAACAACCTATTACATACGTCCGTATGAGTTGAATATGAATTATTGCATTTGTTGTAGTATCCTTTTTACAGTGTATGTTTTATTTGATTTTAACTCTACAAAAATTAATAATCAGTTATGTTATTTGTAAAGACAGTATGGCAGATATTGAAGATTTGAAAAATTTAGAAGAAGTTGAAGATCTGACTAATTGTTCTATTATTGAGAATGATGAATTTGATCAGCAGATTGAGCCCAAAGTTGGGATGGAATTTGATGGAATAGAAGAGTCGTATGAGTTTTACAGAAAATATGCAAAGACATGTAAATTTCCAATTAGGAAAAAAAATCCGCATAGAAGAATGTTGAGGGGATTGTTAGAAGTGTAACTATGGCATGTTCTCGAGGTGGCAAACATGGCAATACATCTCAAAATCCATTAAGACCTCAAGTGAGCTACAGAATTAGATGTACTGCTTACCTAACAGTATGGTTAAATCTATATGAAAAATGGCAAATATCTGTGGTTGTTCTTAATCATAATCATAAGATGAGCCCGACCAAAAGTCATTTCTTTCGTTGCAATCGAAGAATAAATGCACATGTAAGACATCAAATCTTAATGACCAAGCAAGAATTCGGATGAACAAAATTTTTAGCTCACTAGTACATGGATATGGCGGATATGAGAATATATCATGTGATGAAAAAGATTGCAGAAATTTAGTTGAAGAATCAAGGCGTCTGACTTGGTGAAGGAGATGCTTCAGCGATTATGAGATATTTTTCGATGATGGTTGTAGAAAACTCAGGTTCTTTTTTGACATTCAGTTGGATAATGATGATCATTTGAAAAATATATTTTGGGCAGATGGTAAGAGTAGAGAAGCATATAAGGAGTTTGGTGAGGTTGTCACTTTTGATACTACCTACTTAACAAACAAGTATGATATGTTTTTTGTTCCATTTGTTGGCGTTAATCATCATGGGCATTCAATATTACTTGGATGTGGGCTGATTTTAAAAGAAGACAGAGAGACTTTTGTTTGGTTATTCAGTAAGTGGCTTGAATGCATGGATGGATGTGCTCCGCATGAGATAATATTTGACCAAGATAGGGCTATGAAAAATGCAATTCAGATTGTATTCTCAAACACTAGGCACAGATGGTGTTTGTGACATATAATGAAAAAGCTATCAGAAAAGTTAGGAAGGTACACTGAATATGAACACATCAGTTCTACCATGAAAAGTGCGGTGTATGATACACAGAGTACAGATGAGTTTGAAAATCATTGGAATGAAATGATTGATACATATGCATTGGAGGAATGTGAATGGCCGAGTGAATTGTACAAGGAAAGAAAGCGATGGGTACCATGTTATGTCAAAAATGGTTTTTGGGCGGGAATGTCAACTACTCAGCAAAGTGAAAGTATGAATGCAATTTTTGATGGATATGTCCACACAAAATAAGTTTAAAGCAGTTTGTTGAGCAATATGAAAATGCAATAAGAAATAAGGTGAAAAAGGAGATACGGGCCGATGCTGACTCATTTTCAAAACAAATACCTACTGAAAGTAATTATATGATGAAAAAACAGATTCAGAAAGTCTACACTTTATCGAAATTTAAGGAATTTCAAGCTGAATTAACTGGGAAGATATACTGTAAAATAGTAAACTATCGGGAGGAGGCAGGGGTGAATGAGTATAGCATTCGAGAATCCTTTTGGTTGGAGGATGGTTGAATGATTCCAAAATTCTTTAATGTTTCCTTTCATGCAGATTAATGTGAAGTTCAATGTACCTGTCAGTCTTTTGAGTTTAAGGTATACTTTGCAGGCATGCCCTTACCATTTGTATCCGTCATGAAGTTGGCTTACTTTCAGATAAGTACATTCTAAGAAGGTGGATAAAGGATGTGAGGCGAGCCCACTCGAAGATGAAAGTTAAATTTAATAGTTGAGAAAACACAATCGAGCAATTGCGCTATCGCGAAGTGTGTCTTACCTTTAGCGAGGTTGCAGATTTGGCTACCCCAATCAGTCATGAATATGATGATGTTTAAAATTAGATAGACAACAAGCTCAAAAAATTACAAATAAGTGAAACATGTCGGAAGCAAAAATATATTCCAATGACTCATAAGATTGTGGAAGAAGAAAGGACAAATGAAGAGGATGGCTTGAAAAACATATTGGATCCACTATCTGAGAGTCATATAGGGCGGCCTAGGAACTACAGAATTAAGCTTGCAAGTAGGCAGAGCAAAAAGAAATCTGATCATGATGGCAATGTCTCAAATCCTTACATGCTACAATCATGGGGAGTGTATCTGCCGACACAACAATTCACACAGTCTCAAGTGGGTATTGAAACTTTCCCACAAGAAAGCATGATTTCAGATCCTTACATACTACAGTCAAATATGGTACAACCATGGGGAGTGTATTGGCCGACACATCAAGTGGATGTCTACACTTCCAACCAAGAGGGCATTATCTCAAATTCTTACATGCTACAACCATGAGGAGTGTATTTGCCAGCACAATAATTCACATATGGGAAGATGTAGAGCTTCACATGCATCAACCTGTATTAATACTTCTCAAATGATTTAACATGCATAAACCAACTAGCATTTCCATCTCAAATGATTTAACATGTATAACCAATTTAACATGTATAACCATCTAGCATGTCCATTTCAAATGTTTTAGTTTACTGAACAGTGATTGATCCACATGGGTATCTAGTTGCATGCTTATATGTGCAACTAGCTATTTTCCTATTTTTGTTTACTGAAGAGTGGTTGGAAGATTATCACATTTTGTTTCTTCTAAAACAATCATCTTATCACTAGCTATTTTTCTATTAAAGTTTTGATAATGAATTTCTTACTTGACTTATATGATCAGGAAATGGACAGTTGGGTTTGCTACAATGCTATACATAGATGGACAGCTGGGTCTGCTTGAACAAAATGGCTGGCAACTAAGAGTTTGTTGAATAATTGTTGAAAGTAATCATTCAGTTGATGTGTAATCAAATGGCTGGAACTGGGAGTTTGTTGAACAGTGGTTGGAAGTAATCATTCAGTTGTTGAATAATGGCTGGGAACTGGGAGTTTGTAATTCCTGAAAGTATGTTGAATACTTTGAGTACTATTTTGATGTGTAATCATATGGCTGGGAACTGGGAGTTTGTAATTCCTGGAAGTATGTTGAATAATTTGAGTACTATTTTGATTTCTTTGTAATTCCTGGAAGTATGTTGAATACTTTGATCTCACGTACTATTTTGATTTCTCATGTTGTACACTTATTATGGGAACATGTTGTATATGGGGGCAACATGTTGTAACTTATTTTGATTTCTTATGGGAATATGTTGTAACGTATATGGTGGTAGTTAGGAATAGTGGATACATGCTGGAGTTTTTGCATGCTTTAAACATTTAGGGTGGCTGTCATATTAGTTTAATGTATACATATATATATTCCAAATCTATTACATATTTGGAAAAAGTATGAAATATGTGTAATGTCGATGTATCTAAGTCATGCACTTTGACCTTTTTAGAATAAGGCGGTAAACACCCATAATTCAAACCATAGAAGCCTTGAACTGGATGCAAAACCTGGAGTTCCTTCTTCAAACTTATGTTTCATCTTAAGTGAAAAAATGATAATGAATTGTGACCCAAAAATTACATAAAATCTCTCTGAATCAAGGACATCATATAATTAATATTAGGGGTACCACAGACAAACAAGTTTTTACACAAGATATTTACAAAAATATTACACTATAAGATAACCTTGATAATCATAGTTATAACAATCACCCACATAATAAATTTCAAATTTCTAAGTAATTCTTCAGCACAACTTTCAATTTTCTCTAATTTTTTTGAATTATTTGCAATCTCTCTCTATCCTTTCTACTCTTAGCGAGAGATTGTCTTCCATCTCTCTTGTCATCTTCATGCTTTCATCTTTTGGAAACCACTGAAAGAATCCACATCCAGGTTTCTCTTTTGAAATGAAGTTTGCACACCCATAGAATTTCTTTCCTCTATTACTCCCTTTGTAACAGGTAAACTGTTTAGCATCCAAATCACATTGAAACCTAAAATAATTGAGGCTCACTGATGTTGAGCTCATTTTGGACTTGTAGAACAATCAATAAATCAGAAAGGTTGAAAACAATCACAGACTCTATAAGTTAAACATAAATTACACAGAGCCATTAACAAATTACACAAACCCACCAACAAATGTAAAAGAATCAACAATTACACAAACTAAACAATTGATAGAGCACTCTCAAATGTAGAAGAATCAATAATTACACTAAATTTCTTAATCTAAACCTAAGTCATTAACAAGAACCACTAACAAAATCTAAATCTCAATTTTTTTCTTAATTAACAAGAGCCATTAATAAGAACCAAATCTTATTGTTAATTAACAACATCAATTAACAAGAGAGAGGGAAAAAACTAGAACACCTGGGTCTAGGTCAAGATGACCGGGTCTAGGCTACGACGGAGGGAGATCGGGTTTAGGTGACGGCGATCGGGTCTAGGAGATGACTCTAGGTGACGGCTATCGGGTCTAGGCGACGACGGACGGAGATCAGGTCTAGGCGACGACGATCGGGTCTAGGCAATGACGGACGACGGTGACCGGGTCTAGGAGACGACGGACTGGGTGGTGACACGATTAGAGAGATCGAGGCGATGACGACCCTCTCGAGCTTTGATGATAGAGAAAGAGAGAGAGGAGGCTTGAGTGGCGCACCGGCGAGGTGATGGGTGGCGCCGGCGAGGGCATTAGATTGGGCAAATCTGAGAGGAGAGGCAAATTTGGGGGGAGAGAGCTGGGCACATGCGAGAGGAAAAATGAGGAGATTTTCAATCTGAGCCCAAAAAACGATCTGAGTCTAAAAAATGGTCTCACCCATCCAACCGAGTTCGGTCCAGCCTTGAAATAGCATATGATGGTGCCACAAAAGTGGGCTTGCCTTGAGGCCTGACGTGGCACAGCCACGTCAGGCTGGGAGCCCAGTAGGAGCAAGAAAGGGAGCCAAATAGCATATTTGTTTCCTGGAGTTTCCCCGTGCCCGACTTATTGATTAGGCAAGTGCTCTTTTTGTGTTGCGAGTACTTTTGTCTACTTTTGGACGAGTACCTATTTTTTTGTGGATTCATATTTTTTTATTGATGTTAGACGAGTATTGTTATTTGTGTACAAGTACATGTTATTGTGTTTGTAGGTGTTTGTATATTTTGTGGGTGATTGTTGTATTGTGTAGCAATGGTTGTAATTTTGTAGGCGATGTGGTAATTGTATTATATGGGTTGATTTTTTGTAATAGTGTAGGCGAATATTTGCATATGTGCGTATGCCTATTCTAGTGTTTGTGGAGGTACCTTCACTCCTTTCAGCCTTCGGGCCTAACCTCCGGGAAGTTTTTCTATTCAACTGTAATATCCCCTAACTAATAATACTGTATTTCTACTTTTATTAATTTTATTTAGATTACTTATTATTATTGATTAATTTATTTTATACATGTGTATAAATACATGTACATACATATTAAGTGTATATGTTTTTGATTTGCATTTATACAAGTATATGTATGTATTATATTTTATACATTATTATTAGCATTACTATTTATTATTATTATGTTATTGTTAGTATATTCTTAATTGATCTTCTTTTCCAAACCATAATCTTATTACCCAATAAACCATAACCCATTTAACTCATACCCAAAATAAAGTAAAATAAAATAAAATAAATAAATAAACTTTATACAAATATATATATATATAGTAATAATAATAAAATGAATTTTTTATGCCAAGTTTTGAACTCTTATCCATTTTTACCAAATCCTAATACCTAAACCATAATGCCATATTAGCATGTGATTATGTAGGTGATCTAATTTATTTAAACAAACCTAAAGTCAAATTAAAATTTTAAATTCCAACTGAAAGATTTCATGATATTCTTATTAATCTTTTTCTTAACAACTTGATTTCTTTTGCTGAAACCTACGTGCTAAAAATCTTAACCTAAAGATCTTATCATATTATATTAACGTAACCCCTCTTCTCATGCTTCTTTAAAAAAAAAAAAGAACGACAGAAAGAAAGAAACTCAGATCCAACATTTCTTCATCCTCTCTTCGCCTCTCTCCTTGGAATCGATCGTGACGGAGGAACGTGTCCGAAGCGTGGAGATTGAGGAGCAGGCTAAGGGAATCAATCCAAGTAAGTAAATCAAATTTTTATGAATTAAAAATTTATTGAAGTATCATGATTAGGTTCCTCTTCTCACGAATTTTTCATCAAGAATATTATCTAAAGATCTAAATAAAATTAAATTGTATGAACTAAAATTTAATGATATATCATGTTAAAATTCTTTTTATGAAACTTAAATCTCCCCGAAGATCTAAATTAATTTGTATGAACTAGAAATTAATGATATATCATGTTTAATTTCCTCTTTTCATGAATTTTAAATCTCATCCAAAAATATAAATAAAATAAATTTGTACGAATTAAAATTTTCATGTAAATTGAAATACCATGCGAAGATTTCTCTTTCCATGAATCTTTCTTCATTAAAAACCTCACCTTTACTTAAATAAAATATATAAATGTAATATATCATTACACTAATTAAATTATAGAAAAAATTTTAAAAAACAAAAAAAATTCTGGAATATTAAAAAGAAAAGAAATTAGTTTGGATCAAAAAATTTACATATTAACAATTTTCCTTCCAAAAAAATTATAAGAGCCTAACCCCAATGATCTAAATTAAATACATAGGCTAACTTATCAATACACCATTAATGTAGATTTTTAATTAAAAAAAGAAATTTCAAAGTTTATTAAAAAAACAGGAAACAAAAAAAGAATACATATTTCTGAAGCCCGGTTTCAGAAAGCCCAAAATTACAATTTAGCCCACTGATTTTGGGTTCTAATCTATTTGAACCCGACCAAAATACAAAACAGACCCGTTAACTTATTGAAAAATAATTTTATTGACTAGATAAAAAATTTGAAAAAAATAAGTAAAAATAAGAATAAATATTTAGATAATCCTTAGAATCTACTGAGAAATTTTGGGATTAATTACATGTCATATTGGACTGAACACTTCATTCTAAGTTGAAACCCGCTATTTCAACATTCAAACCCGTTAAGGATTTTCATGTTTTTAACCATTAAACCCCACAAAAATCAGTAAATAAAATCTAAATAATCCTATAAACTTACTGCATCATCATACAACCTTGTTCTAAGCTCTGGACCATCCGTATTTGATTTAAAATACTAAATAACCTCGAATTGAGACATCTTATATAAAGTTCGATAAATTTCTAATTAGAATATATTTAATGTAGATTTTTTTGAATCACAGAAATTGGTATTTGGAATCGTGGTAAGTGCAGGTGAGTGTTCTTTTCCTTCTTCAGTTAAAAAAGATTTTATGATAAATAATTTTGTTTAGTAATGTACTTATGCTACTAAAATTTATAAATGATATTGTGAGTGTTTGTTTTGAACTTCCCTCTATTATTAAATTGGTCATGAGTGATCTTGTTTTTTTCTTTAATACATATGGTATTGTTATAATTTCATGTGAGCATGTTACTACTCGAATAGATTCCATTTTATATCTAAATAATTGTTCATGATGATTTACACCCGTTAACTATTGTTCACGTCCACATGTATATATACAAAATGGATTGCCTTGCAGATGTATTTATCTCCCTTAAATAAATTTTGTATATTATTCTTAATTCTGAACATCATGATATCACTTAAGAACTTGATTAGTTATACCTGACACCCACCTGAACTATCATGTCCATGTTACTTAACTATTAGAAAATTTTGTTATACGGTAGCAACATCGTCCTGCTTCTCCTGTTCACTGACATCATATATCTTGTTATACTGGTATCTTGATTATACTGTTGATGTTGTTACCATTGCCATTACCGAGTTATCCCAATAATCTAGGTAACATGTACATTAAATAATCTTGATAACTAATGACATGACATTTAACAACTTATACTAGGATTGGAAAAATTGATGGAGGAGATAACGTATGTATTTTGGGTGGACCTAGGATACAGGTTGCGCAGCCGACTTATGGTTCCACTGCAGGGTTTCAGTGAATGACTGACATCCCATCTGTTTATTGTTCTATAGTGATACTGTGAGTACTGTTACTGACTACCTGGCGGTAGGGCCTGGTTCAGCGCCAGGCATCTGGGCTGTGGTCCCGGGTATTACGGGACCTACCTAAAGTATGGATAATGTCTCTAACCAATCAGTTTCAATAATTTAAGACCCTGATTGGCACGTGTAGTAGGCGTAGTATTACATGTGGCAGTTGGTGTTAGCTGACATAATTAATAATAATAAACTATTATTATGTATTGTAATTGATTGTACTCACTGACTGAACTCATATAAATTATGATAGACATATGACTTTACACATGACCGGAATGTATACTAGACTAGTGACATATGTTAGGTTGCACATTTAAGCATCAGTTGTCTGTTTTATTAGTAGAATTTTTTTCTGTAGATTATCATGTGATCAGTTATCTTTCAATTAAATTTTCAATCATGATTATTTTGTTATCATTTATTTGCAGTGTATCATGTTGTGATATATATACACATTGTTTATATGCACGAGCATTTTCCCTTTTTCTTATACACTCATTGGGTCGCTTTCTGACGACCCTGGATTTACACGTCAAGATATTGGACATTTTATTCTTTGATCAGGTTTCGTTGAGATCATACATGCTGCGAGGAGCTGAAGTCTCTCTCTACCTAATTTGGTATTCTTGCCTTTCTTTATTCCTGCTATTATTCCTTGATTTCTGTATATCAGACTTTTCATCTGATATCATGTGTAGACATTATATGTATTATTACAGTGATGTTGATTCTTCATAGTGATTATGTAGTTTCTTCACGTTACTTTAGGCTTAGCGTGTATACGTGGGGTATTCTCCTCGCGTATATATGTCGCCGACTCTCGTCGCAACTCCGTTTTCATGTATTTTGGGAAGCGGGGCGTGACATCAGCCTTCGGGCTTAGCCTTCGGGTGATACTCAGCCTTCGGGCTTAGGTTCAGGCTATACTACAGCCTCCGGGCTTAAATCCTCTGAGTTTTTTTACACACTCTGCCTGGTAAGCTAGCCTAATGTAGGCTGTCTAAAAATCACTAGAAGACAAGCCATTAAAAAGCAGAGTTTCAAGTTCTAAACGCAGGGCTAATGATGACCATCCGCGTCTCAGCATCAAGGCGCGTGGGCTCGACACCCGCGTCTCAGCATCAAGGAGCGTGGGCTCGACACCCGCGTCTCAACCTCAAGGCGCGTGGGCTCGACACCCGCGTCTCACCATCAAGGCGCGTGGGCTCAACACCCGCGTCTCAACCTCAAGGCGCGTGGGCTCGACACCCGCGTCTCACCATCAAGGCGCGTGGGCTCGACACCCGCGTCTCACCATCAAGGCGCATGGGCTCGACACCCGCGTCTCAACCTCAAGGCGCGTGGGCTCGACACCCGCGCCTCAACCCCAAGGCGCGAGGGTCCAAGGCCCACGTCTCGGTTATAACCGCCCTGGTTATGGGGCCAGTCGCCGCCCACATAGCGGGGAGGTCAGCCACCCATTGTGGAGCATTTTTAGGGGGCACGATCACCCCTGGAACCTCTATAAATAGCCCCGTCGCTATGAGGAGAGAGACAGACAGACGAGACGACATCCAGAGACGAGAGAAGAGGAACATACACAGAGAGAGAAGCAGGAGAGAGCTAAACTCTTCAGCAAGCTTGCTGCGAACAAGTTGCCCTTTGCCTACCTCCTCTTTGAGAGTTTTGATAAACAGAGCTGTGTTACTCCTTCTACCAGCCAAAGAGAAGATCCCTGACGATCCCGACGGTCATCCGGTCAACGGAGAACAAGATTCACTCTCCACCGCCACTTGAAGAACCCAGCACTAAACAAATGGAGATTCAAGACTCAACATCCTCCCTCCCTTGTAATCGGAGTATTAATCCGTTGTAAACTTTCAGTTGATTCAAGGAAACTTTACGGCGAAGATTTTTTCCCTCTGCAAACAAGAGATGGCGACTCCGCTGGGGACTTCGTTTGTCACTGATGAGCAAATCGTGACGCAAGATGACGTCCTTCTTAAGGGAAAGATGGTCGAATCGCTCGTTGTCGAGTTCGACCAGGCAAAGTATGAAGAGTTTCTCTCTTCCGGCTCCAAGATCCCCAGGATCCGCGTCTGCCGCAGGGTCTCGACGGGGAATGCCCCCGAAGCCCGATCTGAAGCTCTCTCGGGCGCTGCTGCTGCCAACTGTGCCAAGCAAGATACACGCGCCAACGCCTCTCAGAAGGCCCGCGTGATCTCAGGCACAACTGCCGCTGCGATCAACCGCGCAGCACTGAACACACGCGTCAGCGTCTCTCAGGAGACCCGCGTGGTCAAAATCTCTGGTGTTCAGCATCAGGTCGTCGTTGGTCACTCTCCACCTCCACGACGCAACCGAAACGCTGAGCGTCGACAGAGGAGACGTGCGCGTCAACTACAAGTTGGAACCTCTGGTTATCCGACTGAGGCTGGACGCGACGTACAACCTGGCGCCTTGCCCGCGCCACGTCCAGCACGTGAAGTCCGCGTTTGGTGGCCCAAATGCGAGACTCCTCAAGCTAGGTCCTCTGAAGACCAACTCACCAAACGCCAAGGTGAAGCCTCTGCGCCTCGTCAAGCGCGAGAGGCACGCGCCCATAGGCGTGGGGCCCAGCAGCCCATCCCCTCTCAAACGTCTCTGCCCCGACGCACCGAGCGGCAGCACGCCAATCGCGTCTCGTCCCAACAGAGACGCCAGACGCGCGTCTTACAGCCGTGGCGCGAAAATCGCGTCCCTGAAGCCCGCATCCATGCTGTACAGCATATGGATGCCTCCCGTCTTCGACGTTGCGAGGTTAATCTCTTCGATCCCCCTCCTGTGGATCTGAGGGATTACTTGACGAAGAAAAGAAGTGCAATCAGGTCACTTCATCATGTTGCTGTCAACGGCTCATCCATATGCTTTCTGAGTGCCGTTGCGGATCAGGCGTGCACCAGCAGTCTTTAGTTAGATAGCTGACCCTGATTCCCCCGTCAGCCAAAAGAAGGCACTCCCACAGAAGGGGAACCTTCTCTGACATTGAGTACCCAGAGCTCACTGCGAATATGACGAGCAGGAGCAAGGGAAAACAACCTGCAGTCAGCTCGGATGAGTCTGACTCTGAACCGGAAGGAGTGTATCAACACACTCGCACCCGGACTGGGGCCATTCCCCCGATTGATTATAATGCCTTAGCCCATGGCATTAAAGTGAATGATTCTCACTCCGCCATGGCGAATCAAGGGCTTCAAACTCTTCCGTTGAGAAGGAGGCCTCCGCCTACATGACAGGCACTCCTGAGGAAACGGCTAGACGTTTGGAACAAATCCAGAAGGCACAAATGGATATGATTCTTTCTCAGCAGGAATCTATCGACTCCCTTAAGCAGATGTTTGCCCAGTTGCTCGAAGACAGGAGGAAATCTCCTCCTAAAAAGACGAAGGGCAAAGGAGAAAGGGAGGAAGCTCATCTTCCAACCTTCTGAGGAGAGGCAGCGATCTACTTCTAGTTCGTCCAAATCCTCGTCCCAAGTAAAAGGCGACCAAGACCAGGGAAAGGCTCATGCTAAAAGAATGAGTCAATTGGAGCAACGCCTCGAGGCCCTTACCAACCGTAAAGGCCTCCAAGAAGTTGGAGTGGTCCGGCCCTATCCTGCTGAATGGGACTTGGTTCCATACCCGTCCAAGTTCAAGGCTCCAACCCTTCAAGCATTCGATGGGAAAGGGTCACCTAACCAACACATCTACTACTTTAAATCCCAAACCGGGAATGTAGTAGATAACGATGCTATCCTGGCTCGTCTGTTCATCGGCACCCTGAAAGGGCTGGCCTTTGAATGGTTCATGAAGCTCCCAGAAGGTTCTATCAAGAACTGGGGCGATTTGGAGAAGCTTTTCTTAACGCGCTTCTTCGAGGATGACTCGGAAGTCACGATGCCCACCCTTTTGGCTACTAAACAGCGAAAGGGAGAGTCCGTCAAGTCTTTCGTGAAAAGATTTCGGAACGTGGCACTCCGGTGTCCAAGTGGCATGACCCAGGTCACCCTGGTGGAAACATGCCGCCACAATCTCCAGACCTCACCCCTTGCTCAAATAGGAGTTGCTGAAAGCCGCACCTGGAAGCAATTAGTCCAACAAGGTGAACAGGCTGAGGAATTGTCGCCCGCGTCAGAGCGGAGGAAGGTAAGCCCAGGCCTGAAAGGTCAACAAGGCGTTCGCCAGACACATCCCTCCAAACCAAAAGGAAGGATAACTTGGCAGCGGAGACCAAGTCCCCTGTCAAACCTCAATTGGTCAAGGGAAGTGGCTCTTCGAGCCAACCACGGGCCAACAAACAGTATTCCTTCAAGGAGGAACATGTCGATTCACTCTTTAAACTACTCAACAAGAGCAACCGACTGAAGCTCCCTGAAGCTAGGCGCCCCGAGGAAGTCGGCAAGACCGACAATCCCACCTATTGCTTGTACCACAGGATGCTAGGGCACCCTACCAAAAGCTGCTACGTCTTCAAGGACATCCTTCAAGCTCTGATTGACGCGGAGGTGTTAAAGCTCCAACCAGAGTAGAAGAAGGTGACGGCCAATGTGACGTCAGTTCTCCAGTTCAGAAGACAACCTCCGACACCCTCTGGAGTAGTCCCTATCCTAAGAGGAGAGCTGAGAGTGGTCAACACAGACCCTCATCAGCAGCAAGAGAAAGGCTTGGTACCCGTCCCTACACCTCAAAGGGAAATCATGTGGGTCCATCCTGACCTTGTCAATGAACAGCAATGGACTACTGTGACCAAAAGGAAATCCAAAGGCAAGGCAAAGGCTTCATCCTGCAATGTGGTGTGTGCCTCCTCTCGAGAAGCCGAGACTGATGTTCCCTCGTTAACCGATTCCGAGGAGGAAACAATAGTCTTGGCCGTGGAGCCTAACCAACCGATGGCGGGAACCCGTTCGGGACAGCTGTACTTGAAGCAGTATGGCAAAACGGCGGCAACCCCTCCACAACCAGCTGTAGAGCCAACCAAGCCCTCCACGAGACAACTTGTGGAGAAACAGAAAGAAACTCGATTTTCTCGAGTTCTTTCGAAAGGTGTATCGGAAGGATCCACGACACCTTACCGCTTTGATGTCCTGGCTCAACTAGCCAACATCCCGACACGCATTACCTTGTATGAGCTTCTTAGGCTATCAAAGTCACCAGATAAGCTCTACAAGAAGCTCTGGCAAATGCTGAGGTCTTCATGACCCAGGTGCCGAAGGAGGAAGATGTAGAGGATTGCCTCCACACCTCCTCAAATGCTCCCTGCATTACCTTCACAGCAGATGACATGCAGGTTAAAGGGAAGCATGATCGACCCCTGTACTTCACAGGGTATATTGGATCGTCTGAGGTGAACCGCATTCAGGTAGATCCAGGGTCCGCGTTGAGCATCATGCCTCGCCGGTCATGCAACATCTCGGGATTCCTACTCACCGTTTGAGCCCTACCCAGACGACCATTTATGGGTTCAATGCCAACAGTACCCGTCCGATGGGGAAGGTCAAGCTCAAATGCCAGATTGGAGATCTGAGGTCAGAGGTGACATGCTACGTCATAGATGCTGACACCTCCTACAACTTGCTGCTGGGACGACCGTGGATTCATCGCAACTCCATCGTTCCCTCTACTCTCCACCAAGTCAAGAAATACATTGACGGGAGTGGAAACGCGCGAACGTTGATTGCCAAGAGGCATCCGTTCAAGGGAGTGGAGAATTATTTCACAGATTCCCTCCTATATCAGGAATCTGTAGAAATAGATGAAGTCCCGCAACCAGAGGAGCCAGACTCTGGTAATGAGGCTGACACTGAGCCCGAAAAAGAAGATGAGTGCGTGTGGGAGCTGGATCCACCTGTGACGGGCACTAATAAGCCCGATGTTGATAATACCTCCGCTGATGATGCATGCGGATGGTACATTAATGAAGAATTAGATTTAGCGTATCTTTCTGTGTTTGCTTCTGATTCAGTGCCGTCAGATACTAGCACTGATGTAGATGATGACCTCTGGTCGGCAATGGATGCTTTGACATCGTTGCATGTACCAGTAAAATCATCCTTCAGGACATACCAGGAGAATGGTGATGCGCAAGAATCTATATTTATGGTTCCAGCCAGACGGAAAGGCCAAAAACTAATTCTTTTTGGGCGAATCTCGTCTGAACCAACGCCCCGCGAAGAATCGGAAGGCGAGGTGGAATCCCCTCAGTTCGGTCATTATGAACCAAAGGCGCTCAAAATGATGAAATGCATGGGGTACGATCTAACCAACAGACCCGGGTTGAACTTCGGCAAAGGAAGGAGAACGCTACTTCGATCCTTTGTTCCGAAAGGGAAAGCCCCCGATTATTATCATCGGACACGCCGGGGGTTGGGCTATGTATCAACTCCGATCCCATCAGCCTCTGATTCTGGAGGGCCATCAGGTCATAATTACTCTTCAGGCACGTCATCGTGGAGTCGGATGTCAGTGTCGGCAACATCTTCAGAGACTTTCAGTGAACATGGTTTCAACAAGCCACCTGGAAGACGAAGATGAAGAAATGATCCAATCTGATACAGATCCTTGGATCAAACATTTAAATACTCTTTGGGATACCCGCTTTGAACAGCGTGAGCACCCACAGAAGACAAGGTTGTTCAAGTCAATCTAGGAGATGAGGCCAATCTTAAGCCCATCTTCATAAGTGACGGCCTGTCACCTTCGGAGAGGAAGGATCTAATATCTCTTGTACAAGAGTATATAGACGTCTTCTCCTGAGGATCAAGTCCAGGCATGTCACCTTCGGAGAGGAAGGATCTAATATCTCTTGTACAAGAGTATATAGACGTCTTCGCCTGGAATTACGAGGACATGCCTGGACTTGATCCTCAAGTGGCTATGCACCGCCTCAACATCATCCGGACGCAAAACCTGTCAAACAACAGCAGCGACGGTTCCGTCCAGAAATAATGGAGGCAATTCAATCAGAAGTCAGAAAATTTATTGATTCTGGCTTCATCAGGGAAGAACAACATCCCGACTGGGTAGCCAACATTGTCCCAGTTGCCAAGAAGAACGGGAAGATCCGGATCTGCGTCGACTTCCGTGATCTAAACAGGCTTGCCCCAAGGATGAATTCCCATTGCCAATCACGGATGTCATGATTGACAATACTTGTGGATTCGAACGAATGTCCTTCATGGATGGATTCTCAGGATACAATCAAATTAAAATGTATCCTGATGACGAAAAGCATACCTCCTTCAGGACACCTCTAGGGGTATATTGCTACACCGTCATGCCCTTCGGATTGAAGAATGCAGGGGCAACATATCAAAGGGCCATGAATGCCATTTTCCATCAGCAAATACGCAAAACGGTGGAGTGTTATGTTGACGACATCGCGGTGAAAAGTCGCGCTAAGGGTGATCACATAGCTGACCTGAAGGTGGTTTTTGACATCATGCGAGCTCATCAGCTAAAGATGAATCCCACCAAGTCCTTCCTGGGGGTGGCCAGTGGCAAATTCCTAGGATTTGTTGTAACTTCCACAGGAATCCATTTGGACCCGAAAAAGATCCGCGCTATCCAGGAGATGCAACCCCCGAGAAGCCTCAAGGAGCTCAGGGGATTGCAAGGACGATTGGCGTACATCCGCAGGTTCATCTCAAACCTTTCCGGAAGATGCCAACCCTTCGCTAAGCTGATGAAGAAGGGTGTCTCGTTCATTTGGGACGACGCTTGTCAACAAGCATTCGAGGAAATTAAGCAATACCTCACTCAACCACCAGTCCTTGCAGCTCCGGTATCCGGAAAGCCTTTCCGGGTGTACGTTCGAGCAATGGATCATTCTTTGGGAGCTCTACTAGCTCAGAATGATGATCAAGGGCAAGAACAAGCAATCTACTATCTGAGTAGAACAATGATCGGAGCCGAACATCGGTACAACCCGATCGAGAAGGAATGTTTGGCATTAGTGTTCGCCATTCAGAAAATGCGACACTATCTGGTAGGCCAAACTATAAATGTCATATCAAAGTCAACCCCTTGAGGTTACTCATGACAAAACCTTCATCGCTAAATGGCCGACTGGCAAAATGGGCCATATTGTTATCTCAATATGAAATGCACTTTTTACCACAAAAGGCCATTAAAGGACAAGCGGTGACGGATTTCCTGGCTGAGCATCCAGATCCGAGGGCAACTAAACTTTACGACGATCTCCCAGATGAGGTCGCTGAAGCCTGCCTAACTCAGGCATCGTTCGAAAGTCAAGTATGGCAACTCTTCTTCGACGGTGCATCGAGAACGAGCCCAAGGGACATATAGTAGCGGGGGTAAGGGTAGTACTCGTCTCCCCACAGAATTATGTGATTCCCCGAGTCGTCTCATTAACTGAGCCTTGCTCCAACAATGTAGCGGAGTACAATGCTCTCTTGATTGGGATGCAGTTCGCCGATGAGATTAGCGTTAAAAATCTCGAGGCATACGGTGATTCTAGACTTATCGTCAGCCAAGTTCGCGGGGAGTACGAAGTCAGACATGAAGACCTAGTACCCTACTACAACGCAACTATCCACATGGCCGAGAGGTTCACAAACTTCTATATCGATCATGTACTGCGCAGGCAAAATGCGCATGCAGATGCACTGGCATCCCTCGCTGCCTCCTTAGCTCTTCCAGCTGGAGCAATGGAGAAGATATTCGTCTACAGCCACGACCTGTATTGCCCGAGAATTGCTCTCAAGCACTGTCAGGAGTCAAGGGAGAGTATCAAGGCAAAGAAGCGCTGGAATTGTCAACCGGGCCAGAGCTTAAAGACTGGCGATTCCCCTATATCGACTATATCTTGTATGGCATCCTGCCTGTGGACGCCAAGGAAGCGGCTGCCATTCGAAGGAAAGCCCCTAAATTTTACTACAATGCGATTACACGAACATTGTATCGTCGATCGCATGACGGGGTCTTGCTCCGGTGCCTCTCACCAAAGGAGGCTCAAGAAGTATTGAAAGAAGCCCACGATGGCATGTGTGGAGCCCATCAACCTGGCCCAAAACTGGCACATCGACTCCAAAGATTGGGTTACTACTGGCCCAAGATGATTGCCGATGCCATCACTTATGCCAAAGATGTCACGCTTGCCAAGTGCATGGCGATTTCATCCATCAAGCACCAGGGTACCTTCACTCTACGGCCTCTACCTGGCCATTTGAAATGTGGGGGATGGACGTGGTTGGACCTATCAGCCCACCATCATCAAAAGGACATCGGTTTATTTTGGCAATAACCGATTATTTCTCTAAATGGGCTGAAGCTATTCCTCTGAAGGAGGTAAATCGTCTAGCGTGATCAAGTTTGTGAAACATCACGTTATTTACCATTTCGGTGTACCTCGGCGAATTGTCCATGACAATGGACCCCAATTCATCAGCCAGGCGTTCCAGAGATTCTGCGCTAAGTTCAGAGTCCAGAGTGTGTCCTCAACGGCATACTATCCTGCCGCTAATGGCCTCGCAGAAGCTTTCAACAAGACTATTGGCAAGCTTCTCAAGAAGTTCGTCTCGAAAAGTCAACGAGACTGGACGACAAGTTGGGTGAATGCTTATGGGCTTACCGCACAACTGTGCGAACCCCAACTAAAGCTACGCCATTTTCTTTGGTCTATGGGTGCGAAGCCGTCCTTCCACTGGAAATCTAAATCCCATCTCTACGCGTCGCCTTGACAGCGGAGATGACAACCGAGGAGAAGCATCGACAGCGACTCCAAGAATTGGAAGCCTTAGACGATAAGCGTCTGCAGGCCCAACAACAAATCGAGCTCTACCAGCTCGAATTACCAGAGCCTTCAACAAGAAAGTTAAAGTGCGAACTTTCAAGAAAGGCGACCTAGTCTTAGCCGTCAGAAGACCCATGGTGATGACGCACAAGACAAAAGGTAAATTCCAACCCAAATGGGAAGGACCATTCGTAGTAGAGTCAGTCTACTCAAATGGATCGTATCGCCTCATAACTTCAAAGGGCGATACACTCATGATGCCGATCAATGGCAGATTCTTGAAGAAGTACTATCCTTAATAGTACTCCTCCCCCGATCAAGTTCAAAATTACACCTCTGATCAAAACAAGAAGAGCTTCTTCATTAATATCCAACGCCTCCGACGGCTAAGGATAGAGGAAAATGTTGGCTTCTAAGCCCAACATAAGTCTTCGACAACTCATCATGCTGAGGGGAATAGCATGGCTAGCCCAACTCAAACGGTAGTTGGTAAAGGCACCTCAAATCCGTTGATAGCTGAGGGTTTGCTAAAAATCCTAAGTGGACTTGACTCCACTCTCCCCTCCAAAATCCCTTACCAATTCTCATCCACAGAATGGTGGGTCTACAAAATATAGTTGTTGTCAAGTTAACACTATACCTCTGACATTCCAAACTCCACTTGTCAATTCTCATCAAGAGAATGACAAGTCCTCAAAATTGCTCGTATCGCAAATTAATTCTTGTCAAGTTAACATCACACCTCTGACAAATTACTGTTAAGTTCAACATTACACTTCTAACAGTAATCAAGTTGCTGTCAAGTTAATATTACACCTCTGACAGTCACTTTCCTTCAGACTTCCATATCGAAGTTGAAATGAACGATGCTAAGTTTAACACTACACCTCTAGCATCTAAGTCATTGTTAAAGTTCAACAATACACCTATGACAATGAATTTCCCTCGAACTTCCGTATAGGAGTTGAGATGACCAATGCTAAGTTCCACATTACACCTCTAGCATTACCCTCACTGTCAAGTTAAACATCACGCCTATGTCAGTGACACTTTCAGTTCTCCCAAACGAAAGCTGAAATGCTTCTGAATCAAGTTAATATCACACCTCTTGATTCACATTCTTGTCGAGTTAACATCACACTTCTGACGAGACTACTTTCAACCCGTTAAGTTAATATCACACCTCTAACGGTAAAGATTTTCCTAGATTCCCTGCGAGTCTAGTCTCACTTGTTACTCTCTTCAACAGAATAACAAGTCTACCTAAAAACATTGTTAGGTTAATACTACACCATTACAGTGTTTTCCTTCAACTCCCCAGCTAAACTTAATCAAGTGAATCCTAAACCTTGATAAAGGCCCATTTTTCCTGGGGGTACGAGTTTCACTTGTCATTCTCCTTTATAGATTGACAGGTCCACAAAATTATCCTATCTCTTGTCAAGTTAATATTACACTTCTGACAGTATTGTGAAAGTTCCTGAAATAGGATCTTTCCCTACAAAATTTGACTTATTAAGGTTATCATCATAATTTTGACAAAGTCAAAGATTTTCTGCTTCTATGCGTCTAACTGAAGATAAAAGGTTCAAGACAATAGAAGAGACAAAGAAAAATGTCACTTTTATTTATAGCATATGAAAGTGATACATGAAAGTGATACAAAACGCTCTCTTATACAGTAAGATTGAGTGTTACATTTAAGGAGTACAAAGAAGTCCCTCTCTCTCTCAGAGGCCGTACTCACTCCTTGAAGCCGCATCTGATTCCAAGTGCAAGATGTTTGGAAGGGCGCCAAAATAGAATCAGACATTGTGGCAACGATCAGAAGCTGGTTGCACCACGATGCATGATGTAACATCGAAAGAGCCCTAGCTGACTAAGCTAAGAGCAATGGTGTTCTTGAGGTCTGGTGGCAGCAGAAAGCCTTGCAACCCTTCGTTCATGAGCATCTCTTTCCCAAGCAGGTCATCCAGCAGACATGGAGAGTCCTCGATGTCACTTCTGGGGTGAGAGAGGAAGGGATGCTATCTGCCACCATACCCACCGTAACCCCCTCGCCGCCATACTCACCCTGACCATCCCTTGCCAGCAGGCATGACTGGTGCATTGGATCTGAAGAGACCTTGGTGAGGGTTGAGTCCTCGTCAGGGACATAATATATTCCCTTGTGGACGACGAGGACCATAATATATTCCCTTGTGGACGAACATCAACAAGTCCGCCGGCCGAAATATTCTTCCAGGGGCCCAGCGAACCTGAAAAAGGACGATCAAGTCTACCTGCAAGAAGCAAACCAGGGAATTAGACAATTCAGAACTTAGTACACTTCGACAGAAGAAAACTAAGTCACAAACGCGGTTATTGCTGAAGACTGCAGACGCGAGAATGACCCACGCAGTGAGTCAAACTTCCGCGGTGGCAGAAACAGACGCGAGTTAAAACTGTGATACACGCAGGGTTCAAAGGCAGTCCAATTTTCTGCATCCGCGTCTAACACACCAGGCGCGAAGAGAATCAGACGCCAAAAATTGCCATCTCTCTGTTGGAGGAACAAGAGTTGCAAGATTAGGGTCTGAAACCTTCAACCCGAGTTGAAATTCATCCAAGTCTTTGGCCTTAAAACGCGAGCTTCATGAGCAAAGCCAGCGCCAAGCGCCAAAGACTTCTGTACTCGCGTCCAGAGAAGTTCAAGTCGATGGCGCAAATTCCAGAAAAGGAATGCACCAACTAAGACTTCATCCAGATGATAATATCTCTTTAAGAGATATCAAAGTTCAAACCTGGCTGAGTTAAAAATGTCATGCCAAAGAAGGCGTACCCGCAGAGGCCTCTATTAAGAGTGTAACTCTCTGCATCGAAGCGCGGACATAAAAGGAGTTCAGAGAGACGCTTTCTGTTATTGAAATCACTTGACAGTGGTAATCTTCTGAAGAGACCAAACAGAAGCATGAAAGCTCTGGGTCATCTTCATCCATGGAGGCAAACCCCTGGTGAAGTCCTCGAAGGGAGAAGACAGAAACTCTCAGAGCACTCGCTCTCAAAAAGAACACAGTATGGACTGTTAAAGGGAGAGAAGGAACCCCTATTTATAGGCAGCCCCTGATAACTGTCATTAATGCTTCATTAATCAAACCGTCGGCCTTAATGACCGCACGACCGTCAAAGTCCAATAGGAGTCTGACGTATGGAACGTTGCTTCGGGAAGCGTCGCAGACGCTGGTCTCAAACCGCCCGCGCCAGTTTTGCATTAAAAAGCATTAACGCCTAAGCCCAATGAAGAACTGACGCGTGGACAAACCGCTTCGGGAAACAACAGACGACCCAGTTTCCCATCGTCAGTGAAGACTTGACGTTCAAAGATCTCATGAAATCTTTAAGTCAGGCCACATTTAACGCCTGGGAAGTTACATCAAGACGCAGAGGAGAAAGCCGCGTCCAGGAATCCGCGTCCCCTTTTCAGACTGAATGACGTCCACCTGCATTTCAGAGGAATGTTCGCGTGACCCAAAGTTGCGTCCCTTCAGCAAGCGGGGCCCATTTTAAGGGAAAGCACTTAACTCAGCAAAAGACTTAGGCCATTATGGGATTAGTCGGAAAATACGCAAGGCTGCGTCCTTCGCGTCCACTTGAACCGCGTCTTCATTAGCAGGACAGATTCGCGCCAATTAAGCCCGCGTTTAATTGACGCCGCGTCTCATCAAAAGGACTTGGTTCTGCCTAAGTTCCTATGAAATGATGACCGCGTTTCTCTCTATGATTTGATGCCGCGTCTCATCAGAAAAACTTGGTTCTATCTCGGTTCCTATGAATCAATGCCGCGTCTCATCAAGAAGACTTGAGAAGTTGAATTCATCTGCAGCAAGACAATAAAGATGGAACAAGAACTCCGAAGACTTTTATAATTCAAAAAATGATAAAAGTAGATACAAACAATCTTGGTAAATGGAGTGCCCTTTTCCTTTCTTTTTTACAAAAAAAAAGAGAAACGAAGAGAAGGCTACAAGTCCTGGTTCGCCAAGGAACGGATTTACTCTCTAAGGCGATGTATCTTATGTTGACGCGCCTTCTCAGCCTCCATGAGAGATTGGGCCCGCAGATCCGCCTCAGATAAAAATCCCTGCGCTTGTACTCGGAGGGATTCCAACTTGGATGAACGAACAGAGAGGTTTGCTTCAACTTGCGCCTTGGCAGCCTCTAACTCCGCTAGCCTCTTTTCAGAAGTAGCGAGCTTCTGTTCGTTAAAAGCAATCATGGCCTCAGCCCTGGCTATAGCAGCCCGAGAGTCAAGGATAGCCTGCTTTGCAGCCTGTATGATCATGACAGATTCCTTGGACTCGACCGTTAGCCTTTGATGATCAGCCTGGAAACCTTCAAGAAGACGGGTGTTATCGGTTATCCTCCTCCACCTCCCGTCGCTCCTGCTCTTGAGCAGCAAGGAGCCTATTCAGAGTTTCCTGGGCTTCGTGGAATGAGCCGGCCTCCTCCAGGGATCGAAGCTCTCTCAGGTCTTGTCCCAACTGCTCCACCACCAGCAGACACGCCTGGGCTAGCGAAGGGCCTCCGGCCAACTTGATGTTCTCGGCCAAGTTTCCGAGAAACATCCGGGCGAATTCGAAGGAGCTACCCCCAGACAGGATGAAATCGATGCATGATCGCATCGCGTCAAAGAACTGCTGCACCGTTTTGCGTGTCAGGAACTCCATAGTATTATCGCCCGAGGTGCTCCCCGACCCCCTTTCTATCACGGGGTGAGGGATGTAAGTCGGCTCTTCTCGCGCAAGAGTCGGGCCGACCATCGGTACGGCAGGAGCAAGAGTAGCCACTAGCGCTTCTGGGGGTGCTACCTCTGTAGGAACCTCCACAGCCGATGACAGAGTAGTGAGCTCGACCTCCTCAGAAACCTCGGCCGAGGCTTGAGCTGTGTGGCCTTCCGGAGGGGCACTAACTGTCAAACTCTCCACCTGAGCCCCCCCCAGTTCTCTCTGCAAATTATCTCAACATTAGCTACAATGGTGAGAAGAGAAACATTCAAGACATCAAAGCTTCCTCACCAAGTTGGAGGTCCGGAGATGTCGAATTCTTGGACGAATCCTGCAGAGTAGAAGTCTCCCTAGCCTCAGTGGTTGCCTCCTCGTCCTGCAGAGTGGGAGTCTCCCCGATTTCAGTAGTTGCCTTCTCTGGAGGCATCTCGGCGGCTGGAACCTCAACTCCTTCCAGCTGGGTCAACTCTTGCACCATCTCCTCGGTATGCGAGGAGGTTGCAGCCTCAATATCCTCGGCCAACCCTGTAGCAAAAGAGGAGAATGTTAAAACCACCTCTTCAAAATGAAAAGGGAGATCAAGTCAGAATGTGAAAAGAGTACCTTCAGCGGGAATAACTGCCGCCAGTGGTGATACCGTCAACGGCTCGCACCCATGTATTTCCTCCTCCGAGATGTGTGAGAATTTACTCGATCAGGAGGAGCGGGTTCGTCACCATAGTCGACCTCATCCTCAAAATCGCTTTCTTCTGCGGATAAGGAAGACGACAGTTCAACGCGAGAGGCCTCGGTAGCCGGAGCCTTGCCACCAATTACCCCAGTGGTAGGGCTGGGGTCAACTGTCCGAGGACTGGAGATGAACACACTTGGAGACCCAGATTGCTGTGACTCATTTCTCCTTTCATGAGCAGGGGAAGACCCGGGCTGAGCTGAGACTCCTGCAATCTCAACATCACTCATGATGTCGACCCCCGTTGTTGTGCCTCGTCTCTCCTTTCGTGAGCTGAGGAAAACGGGGGCTGAGATGAGACCCCCGGAATCTCAATACCACCTCCGCTCATGATGTCGACTTCGAACTGCTCGGCCTCGTCAGCAGCGGTCGGTTCGTCAGCAGGCTCCGCTTCCTCCACAATCCTGGGGCCCCCTGCTGCGCAACCTGCGAGCAGGGACTAAGGGGGCATCATCCTCATCCGCCTCTTCTTCCCTTGGTTCCTCAACACCAGCAGGGATGTCTTCGGATAGAGAAACTTCGGCCGTCAAGTCTCTCCGGACCCTCTTTGGGGCAGGATCAGCAGTGGATAAAACCTCGAGCATGCTTACTCACCACTTGTCGAGCCTTTGTTGCTCACGGCTCCTCCCTCGACCCTCTCCCGACTTCCCTCAGAGCCTTCAGATACTGCTCGACGCCTCGCGAGCGTTTACCGGACCCCGACCTCGCTTCGAAATTTGCATTGATACTCTCAATGCATGAATACTCCGGAACAAAGGATGGTGTCTGGTTGACCTGGAAGTACCAGGTGCAGAAGCTGAAGCTTGTACGGCCCTTTGGCTCCTTGATAGGTAGACGGAAAGTTGCTTCCGTCCCTCCGGCCACGCTATAGTACCAAGCCCGAGCACCTTCGAACAAGTTCCCACTGAAGGCGAGTCGAGCATTGGGGTTGCCAACGTAGAGTTGATCATATCCGAACTGTCGGGCGAAGCGATTCGGCATATATGGCTCGATCGTGCATGAAGTCCCTTGCCGGAAAAGCACATCCCAGGCCGGATGTTAATCAACCACCAGAAGATCCCCGTTGACAGCCTAGTGAAATCATCTTGGCCTGCGGAGTCAGTATATAGTTCCCCGAAAGATGCACCAGGAATCTCGGGGAAGCAGCGGTTAAGCTGGTAGTTCGAAGCAGACAGAATGCACTTTCGAACGTAATACATGTAAGTATTACACCAGTCACAACCCTCCAGCCGCTGTACAAAGGGGACAAAACCCTCACTCCAAGGCACCGGCGTCATCAGAGAGGGGCAGTGCATCACGTACCAAGCCATCAAGTACGTGTAGGGCAGCTCGACCCGAGGGTTGGGGCGCTTCACCGTCGGCTTCCCCTCTGAGTCAACAGTCGGCCTGCCATGGGAGTCGACAGCCTTCCCTGCCTCGCAGAAAGTCTGGGTTAACGCCCGCAACCCACTTTGAATGCCAGCCGCCATGGCTGGGAGAAGGGCTATGGGACTGCCATAGGCCAGGAGCACCGCCGGGTACACTACGTCGGCGACAATGACTTCATGTGGCAGCGTTGGCACCACACAGCGCTTCAACCACAGCATTAAGAAGCCCGCCAACAGTGCTCGATCGGAGATGGGGATCCGGGCTTGATGATGGAAGCTTTCAAAAACCAGGTCAGGTTCGAAAACATCCTCGTTCGAGACCGTGGTGTAGAAGCCTTCAGAAGCCTTAATCCTGTCGTCAATCTCCTTGTTGGAGCTGGAGCCAATCGGGTTACCGGATGGTCTTTCTTGTTGACACCGTTAAATAAGTAGCTGGCCCAAGACAGCTGCTTGACTCCTCCCGATCTCCAAGAGGTTACCTGACCACAAATGTGGAAGTGACATAACACCTCCCAATAAGTCTCGTACACCTGAGGAGACCCTTTCTTCATAAGGTTGAGCTCCTCAGTGGTCGGGACATATTCCTCATAGGGAGAATCCCCTGTGGCCAGCTCCGAGACCTCATGCAAATCGTGCAGGGCAAGGCCCATCTCTCCGACCGGAGTGAAGAATGTCCCCGTCAGAGGATTGTAACGCTCCAGGATCCCAAAGAAGTTTTGAGGGCTCGGTGAGATACCACATTGTACGGCCCTGACTGCTGGTACAAATCCGTTTGCTCCAACAAGCCTCTAAGGTCGGCAAGGATGAAGCTCACCATCCTGTACCACCAATACTTCTCAGTGGAGTGAATCCACCCGGGCGCACGAAACTCAACCGAAAAATCACCCTCCACTTTCATGAACGCGTTGAGGAAAGTGGTGCCAAGTTTTGGTGTTTCTCCAACTGGGGGCTCAGCCCTGCGCGACCCGGGGAACAGCCGAGAACCGCCCTATCATGACTATCATGACGGTATAACCCTTTTGGAACCTAAGTCACCGAGGGTAATCTCAGGGACATATCGGGAAAGGTCCCATTTCATCTTCCGAGGGATGGACGTGTGCTGGAGATAAGACAGCGGGTACATCCTCTCCATGTCCGAAAGAAAGAATCTTCTACCCCCTATCTGGCGGAGCCATTTATAAGTTCCGTCATACATGGAATAGCCGCCATCGCCGACATGGTCTCCAAAGAAGAAGGCAGGCTTCTCCAACGGAATGCGAGCATCCGTTGTGAATGCTGCGTCAGTCATAAGCTCCCGAAAAGTTGTCATGTCAACATTGGAGAGCCTTTTCTTGCGCTCCTGTGACCTGTCAGCAGTCACAGGTACAGTCCTTTGCAGCGCAAAGATTAAATCACGGTCAGGGCCACCTACGTGCCCAAAGTGGCGCTTCTTGGAGAGTGGGGCAGAAGAGTGTAGCACTGCAAAAGAAAAAGACACTTGATCAGACATCTTATCAAAAGAAAATTTTTGTTAAGTGTCTATAGTCCAGACGCAGAAGAGACACTGGACGCAGAAAAGATGCTGGACGCAGAAATTATCAAAATTCCCGTCTAGACTTGAGAATCCGCGTCCAGACGCAGAAGAGACACTGGACGCAGGAATTATCAAAATCCGCGTCCAGACCTGCAAATCCGCGTCCAGATGTGAGGCCCGCAGGATCAAGCCCGCGTTTTGAAAATCAAGACTTATGAAAAATCTCTAAGTACTTGGGCTCAGGTACAAGATTCATAAAAAATCAGCACCTGATGTCATAGAACGCAAGGGTCAAGTCCGCGTCCGAACCCTTCACAATTAGAAATATGCTAAGTGAAGAATCCGAAGTGCAGGGCTCACTGGCACCGGGTCATCAAACCCGCGCCTTGGTTATCAACTCAAAGACCTCGTCTGAGACCGCGTCTGAGAATCAAACACGGTTTATATTCCGTGTTGACGGTTCTCCTAAAAAAAAAAGAGTTTTTTTAGGGGTTCCATGAACTTCCACCATTAATGGTGAAGGTTAAGCCTAAGCGGCATTATACCTGGAAGAGGACTTCCTGCGCGAAGGAACTGCCCCTCTGGGCCTCGGCGACGGCCGCCTTTGAGGATGATGCGGTTGGCTTGGCCTTGGGTACCATTGGTGATCAAGAATCCGATGAAGGAGAAATGGAAAGTGATGAACAAAACCTTTTTTTCTAAAACCCTAACAGATGCGCTCGGAGAAGAAGAGATATCTCTCTAACTGTTGCCATTTATAGGCACAAAGATTTGCAAAGATACGCGGCGCGTGGCTCGATTGGTTCGGCATCGAGTCATCGCTTGACGCGTGGACAGATCATTTAATGAACCGGGAAGTCCGCGCGCCAAAAGGTGATGTCCCGACGGTTCCCAGAACAAGTGGCGGTGCACTCATGACATGGCACGGATTCGCACTCAACAGGCGCGCCTCTTTGATGGACGTGCCCCGTCAGTACAGCCATAGTCGCGTCCAGAAAGTCACGTCCTTACTCTAAAGGATGTGTCTCTCCAAAGTTCGCGTCCTTCCAATCTGGCCTAGCATCGCGTCTTTAAAGCAGCACTATCTCTGCTCTTCAAAAAGAACTGACGTTCAGTCCTTGCTTCTGCAAATCAGTTTCAACAGTACACTGGCACAAGCAGACGATCATCCACTCCTGGCTTAAAGCGCGTCCATGACAACTAAAAGCAATCGGGGAGGTTTAGACTGTGTATCTAGACACTCAACACGATCAACTCTGGTGGCCTCAAAGAGTTCAACAGTACACTCACGAAGACCAACTCCAGATAAGATCGAACTCGGAGCATTAACAGTCCAGTCATAGAGGTGAATTCAGCTAGAGTCCAAAGTATTTCAAAATCCGTCCCAGTTAACTGCGGAATATCGAAAACTTTGGAGGGGGTTCTGTAGGCTGTCTAAAAATCACTAGAAGACAAGCCATTAAAAGCAGAGTTTCAAGTTCTAGACGCAGGGCTAATGATGACCATCCGCGTCTCAGCATCAAGGCGCGTGGGCTCGACACCCGCGTCTCAGCATCAAGGCGCGTGGGCTCGACACCCGCGTCTCAACCTCAGGCGCGTGGGCTCGACACCCGCGTCTCACCATCAAGGTGCGTGGGCTCGACTCCCGCGTCTCACCATCAAGGCGCATGGGCTCGACACCCGCGTCTCAACCTCAGGCGCGTGGGCTCGACCCCGCGTCTCACCATCAAGGCGCGTGGGCTCGACACCCGCGTCTCACCATCAAGCGCATGGGCTCGACACCCGCGTCTCAACCTCAAGGCGCGTGGGCTCGACACCCGCGCCTCAACCCCAAGGCGCGAGGGTCCAATGCCCACGTCTCGGTTATAACCGCCCTGGTTATGGGCCAGTCGCCGCCCACATAGCGGGAAGGTCAAGCCCCCCTTGTGGAGCATTTTTAGGGGGCACGATCACCCCTGGAACCTCTATAAATAGTCCCGTCGCTATGAGGAGAGGGACAGACAGACGAGACGACATCCAGAGACGAGAGAAGAGGAACATACACAGAGAGAGAAGCAGGAGAGAGCTAAACTCTTCAGCAAGCTTGCTGCGAACAAGTTGCCCTTTGCCTACCTCCTCTTTGAGAGTTTTGGTAGACAGAGCTGTGTTACTCCTTCTACCAGCCAAGAGAAAGATCCCTGACGATCCCGACTGTCATCCGGTCAACGAGAACAGATTCCTCTCCACCGCCACTTGAAGAACCCAGCACTAAACAAAGGGAGGATTCAATACTCAACATCCTCCCTCCTTGTAATCGGGTATTAATCCGTTGTAAACTTTCAGTTGATTCAAGGAAACTTTACGGCGAAGATTTTTTCCCTCTGCAAACACCTAATGCTCAGCACTTTACTACTAACTCCATCCGAGCGTAGTTATGTCGTGAGCATGGCTTCACCATGTGCGGTAACATAGCGTTCATACGCTCGCTTCGCAGTGTACATTTATTCATGCGGCGAGCGTAACCACGCTGAGTGTGATAGCATCAGTGTTGTACGCTAGTTTCGATCCACCCAACCCTGTCTAGCCCCGCTTGCTTGCTTGATAGCTTAATTTATAGTTGTTAATATTATGGTTGTGAAGGGTTTTGAAATGTTTTTTATATTATTCTGACATGATGTTATGCTCTCTTATATTATTCTGGCATGTTGTTATACTTTTTTATGTTATTATGATATATTGTTATGTTTTCTTATTTATTTTGGCATGATGTTTTGTTTTCTTGTATTGTTCTGGTATGACGTTATAATCATGTAACTACTTAAATTATTGCACTTTACCCAGTATCTTGACACTTGACCTCTGATAACTTATTTACTTGTATTATTGTACTCCACCTGAAACCAGACACTTGTCACCTGACCGTTAATCACCTGGCATGCTATTTACTATGTACTTGGCTTGCCTGATTTATGATTATCTCTATTACAGGGACTTGACAACATTATCAGTTTATACATGATCGAGCCAAACCTGCACAAAAAAATATAAAAATTTAGAACAGTGCTAGGTCCTCAATTCTACCTGTAACCTAGGGCTAACGGGTCGTGATCCACAGGGAGGGACAGCGATGGAAGCATTGTGTAAGTTTCTCTCTTTTTAGGGTTTTGCTCGAGAACTAGCAAAAGTTAGGTATGTGAGTCTGATAATTGTGATTATCATCTATATTTTGTGCCATTTTTATACCTCTTATGTTACACATTTAATAATACATGGGTGTGTTTGTTTATGTTTATGCAGAATTTAGGTTAAGAGCAAAAGATTGAGAAAAAACAAAAAATCGATGTCAAAGAATGATTGCAGTAATATATTTCAAGATTCATACATCCAGAGACTTAATAGACTTGCCAAAAGAGTCTATAAATATGAGAAAGCATTTAACAAAACTTGAAGTCAAATCAAGCCAAATTCGGCTGGGTAGCTGAATTTTTTGGCTACGCAGCTAAATACTGTTCAACAGAGAAAATAGAATCAGATTCAGACTAACATCTTTTAGTATTTTTATCATAACATTAGTTACAAAATTCTAATTCTAATGATTCAGATGCTCCAAAAATACGACAGAAAGAGCTACAATTTTTCTGTTGATAACTGTTTTTAATTCAGTCATTTGATAAGTCGTATTCAGTAATCAATACCGGCTGGCTGCAGACCAATTCAGAATAGAATTCCCTCATCAAATTAAAGTTGGATTAGAAGTCCTAATGTTTTTCTAATTGTAATTGGCTCTAAAGTCTATATAAAGAGCTGTAATCTCTTGTAATTATATCAACCTCATTATACAAATAACTTTATATTAAGTTTTTAGAATTCAGTTTTTTTTTAGCTTTTGGAGAAGAAATTCTTCGCATCAAAGTTGAAGAAGAACGTCAAGGAGGCATCATCTAGGATTTTCTAAGTTGGTGTTTTCTAATCTTTTCTCCTTATATTTTATTATTTCATGGAGTTCATATTATTTCCATGTTTGTATCCCTTCTAGTATGAACTAATTCTCCATAGATAGGGCAAGTATGTAGGTTAAATATTATGATGATATAATCTTATTGCTTTATGCTATTCTACTATTTTACTTCTCAAGTTTAATCTTTTGCATATTAAGTTTTTATTTATGATCTTCTTATTATTAATTGGTGGCCAACTATTAAGTGGATGGTTAGGTTTGAGACCGAGAGGAAATAACCTAGAGTAGCATCAAAGGATAGAAATCACAACTTGATAAGTTGAGACGTAAAAGTTGTGCAATCATAAAAGATCCATCATGCTTAAGACTCTTTTTAACTTGTAAATCTACTAGATCGAGAGATTGTAGGTTCTTACATTAGAAGATAGAATTACTATTGCTCGAGAGAGAATATTAGTTAGGATAGGGACTTTCGATTGTTAACATGAATAGTAAGAATTCACTAGCACAAGTACAATTTTATATCTGATTATATTTACTAAATCAATTGCCCTAGCACTTTTCTCTTATAAAAATTAACACTTTTAATTTCTTATTAGTAGTTTATTTTAAATCATCTTTTTAATCAATTATTCAAATAAAATTAGAAAAAATTAGTTTGGTATTCAATAGACATCAATTCTTGTGGGAACGATACTCTACTCACTACTTTATTACTTGTAAATGATTGGTGCACTTGCCATCAACATCACCCACCGAGGACCAAGCTTATCTTGTGGAGCGGCTGACCAGCTGTAGCTCCTTCCTATCTAGTTTCTATTGATAGGCTCACGGATTTCTCTTGTAGTTCGTGAGCATCCTTTTGTATTGTTCATATGTGTATATCATACTTTTGCGCCTCTGGATATTGCAATATATCTGTAATATTATACCACGTCCCGTGATAAGTTTATAATTGTACTCTTTTTGTTGGAATATATAAAACACTACGTACTCTGATTCCTACCTGTACTGATGTTTAGCTATATTTGTGAGAGTATTTATGTCCTGCATATATACGTTGCAGTAGTGTCTCCATACCTATGAGAACAGGGCGTTACAGGGTGGTATCAGAGCCCAGGCTCTCACATCCTCAGTACAACCAGTCGGCAGATTGATGTGATATTAATTTGCAACTGAAATGCATGAGTCTCGATTATACAATCCAACTGCAAAATAAAAAGTTATATATTCCCTCTTGATCGTCCTTCTCTTGATCCTGAATCCCTTCCATCTTTTCACTTTCTAGCCCCCGTCGTCTTTATACCAACTTAAGATAAGAAAAACAAGAATATAGCGGCAGGTAAGATGTGGTCCACTCTCCCAGGTTCTAGCACTCTTTGATTCCAGTACATCACATTGTTCTATTATATGTATGGACATTCCATGGGGATTAGTATAGAAATGGAGTAGTCATCACTAATATAATCAGATAAACTATACCACTACACAAGGAACGTAAGTATGAAATGAATTTCCGGATTCAGGACTTCTTGCAGACGAGTTATAGCATTTTCTATTTATATAATTCTAGGAATGACCCTACATCTAAAGCACCATATTGAATAGCATCTACAAAGGTTACTGAATATTATGTATCGACCATAAAGAACCAAAAAGTTACTATTAACAAGTATCTATTGCCTTGAATTGACGATCTCTTCGACCAACTTTACAAGCTCGGGTATTTTCTAAATATTTAATCTCCAGTTGGGTTATCATCCAGAAGACAACATTCAAAACTTGTTATCAGGTTTTATTTATTTATTTATTTACGATCAGTTTCATCATGTTTTCTTTATTTGTGATATTTTGTTCTACTCCTAGAGTGATAGTAAAACATGCAGAACATCTGAGAATTGTATTACAGACTCTTCATCAAGAACAGCTCTACTCCTAATAGAGTAAATATGAGTTTTGGATGATAGTAATCATATTGTTGGGTCTTTTCAAAAAAAAAAAGTAACCTCCGTCGACTCTAGCAATATTCAGGTATTGAAAGTTTGACCTGTTCCAAAGTCAGCGACGGAAATCAAAAGCTTGGCCTAGCCAGATATTACAGAATACTTAACATGACTTTTTCTAATATTGCACACCACTAACAAAACTCACCAGAAACGTGAGATCATATTTCTATGAATTTCGTTGTTATGGATTTTGTCACAGCTATGCCCGCAGTCTAAAGATATAATACACTATGAGTGATTAGTGATCATCTCGCCAAGTCAGCTCATTTTATATTATTCAGGATGGGTCAGTCTACAGAAGTTTTGGCAGATAAGTATATGATAGACAGATAGTTTGATTGCACGGGATTCCATTTAGTATTATGTCGACAGAGACACAAGCTTCAGATCGCAATTCTGTGACAGTCTTTAGGAGAGTTTGGAGACTCGCTTAATTCAAATACATCTTATCATTCTTAGACAGACAGGTAGTCCGAATGGACCACACTTATTCTTGTAAATATGTTACGAACCTATATATAGAGTTTAAAATAATGTGGAAAGGTTATCTTCGTCTGACAGAATTCTCTCATTAACAGATATCAGGCGAGTATTAATATGGCACGTCTGAAGCTTAATACAGGAGATTTCTAGGTTCTGAGTTTATTGCTCAGTTGATTTGTGAGCATTACCTCTATTATTCAAATCTTAATTGGTATAATCCTCATCCTTATCTTTTCTGTGTTAAACTCCCCTATCAAAATTTGAGGACGAAATTTTTGTGAGGTGCGTAAACTGTACACCCTATCCCCGAAATACATACTCAGATACGTGTCCTGATTTTTTGATCATATTTTCCTATTTTTCCTCCATATTTATTTTTATTTTGTGATTATTTATACTATTATTTGGTATCGGACCCAGATTTTTTGGACTTAGAGTCAGCCCGAGTCCGAACACGGGACCGACCTCAAGTATTGCTTGATTTAATCTTTCTAATAGTCCGGTACTAGTTTCAATTTCAAATATTGATTTTCAATTTTTTGGATTTTCAGGAGTTTTTTGAAATTTTTCTGAATTATTTTGCAAAATCTCCTAAAATAGGTGTCGACCAGTATCATCGATCAAATCTCAAATTTTTAATTTGCAAAGGAGGTTGAATTTCTTGAATTTAATTTTACCATATTCCTCAGTGTAATATTTCTATTTTAGAGAATTTTTGGGATTTTTCTGAGTTTGTCAAAATTTTACCAAATAAATAATATTTGTGTTTTCCCGAATTCGGAGTTTTGACCCAGGTATTTTACTTTCTTTTCTCTTTTCTTTTCTTTTCCTTTTCCTTTTCCTTTTCTTTTTTTTTTTTTCTTTTCTTTTCTTCTTTTCCTTCCACCACCTTCCACAAACTTCTGCCACTTCTACTCTCTTCCACCACCTTCTCTCCTCTTCTTTTCTTTTCCTTCTTTCTTTTTCCTCTCCCTCTCTTCTCTTTAGTCAACGCAAGGCTCCCCCTCTCTCCTCTTATCTCTCTCTTTTCCCCTCTCAAATTTCTCTCCATCTCTCTAATTTCTCTCTCATCCTCTAATCTCACTCTCCTTCACTCTTCTCTCTCACCCCCCCCTCCATCAAGTGGCCAGTTATCACTCTCCGTCGCCCTCCTCCCACCTCCAGTGACCTAGGCTGGTTGCCCCACGTCGGCGGTGGCCAACCCGGCCACACCCGCTCCCACTTTCCCTCTCTTCATCTCCTTCCTCCACCTCCTTCAACTTCTCCTACAACCATCAAAACCCACTGCTATCTTCTTCAGTTCCCTCAAATCCCACCACCACAACCACCAATTTCACCACCTCAAGCTACCACTATCATTACCTTCATCATCTCCATCTACAATTTCACTGTCACCCTCAAAATCCACCTTCTTACCATCTTCTCCAACCTTCTCCACCTTCAAATTCACCTCCAATCACCACCCACATCCACCACCACCACTAAATTCCACACCCATACTACATCACCACCACCATCAAGGACCCCTCTCGTTCCTCCCTTTCCCCCAATTTCTCCACCGTCATCAAATTCCTCCATCTTCTTCAAAATCTTCTCTACCAAAATCAAACACCACCCACCACCATCAAGACCCCTCTCCTTCCTCCCTCTCCCCCAATTTCTCCACCATCATCAAATTCCTCCATCTTCTTCAAAATCTTCTCCACCAAAATCAAACACCACCACCACCAATTACAACACCACACACTCCTTCACACCTTCCCTCCTCTTCTCCCGTGGTCGGCCAGCATCGCCTTGTGGTCAGCCGGTGTCGCTAAGTGGCCGGCCCTGGGCCCACTTGGCTGTGAACCCCACGGTCAGTCCAAGTCGTGCATGGGCTACCCCCCATTCTCTGTCATCTCTTTAGTTCTCTCTTCCTCTCTCTTACTAATAGGTGCACGTGCGTGTGTTTTTTAGGATTTTGCGGTGAGTTTTGTGGTTTTTTGCGAGTGATTCTCGCTTTATCTGTGTTACTCTGCTTCGACGGGTGTATTTGTATTTTCTGAGACTTTATTTGTATATTTGTGGACTATATATTTGTATCTATGTAGACTGATGTATTTATATCAGTGTGACGAATGCTTGTAATAGCATAGTTAATACATGTACATGTATACTGCTTGTGATACTACCCTATTACTGTGTTTGCCGAACCCTCGTGGTCGCTCGCCTTCGGGCTCAAGCCTCGCGGGCTTAACCACTTGCGGTTCTTTTTTCTCTGCCCGGTAGGCGAGCTTAGAGCTCAGCATTTTACCGCGAAACTCGCTCGAGCATTGCTACATCGCGGCGTTAGCAGAGTGTTCATACACCACTTCGTCACGTGCGA